>CAUPSL010001325.1:0-181324 GCA_963514005.1 Raja brachyura | reverse complement strand
GGGAGACGGAGGGGGAGACGGAGGGGGAGACGGGGGGGAGACGGAGGGGGAGACGGAGGGGGAGACGGAGGGAGAGACGGAGGGAGAGACGGAGGGAGAGACGGAGGGAGAGACGGAGGGAGAGACGGAGGGAGAGACGGAGGGAGAGGAAGACAGCGGGAGAGGGAGAGAGAGAGGGAGACAGAGAGCGAGGGAAGACAGAGAGAGAGAGGGGGAGAGAGAGGAGAAGGAGAGAGACAGACAGACAGAGAGAGAGAGATTGAGACAGGCAGACAGAGACAGAGAGACAGACAGAGAGGGAGTCAGAGGGAGACACAGAGAGAGAGACAGAGGGGGAGGGGAGGGGGAGAGGGAGAGAGAGAGGGGGAGGGGAGGGGGAGGGGGAGGGAGGGGAGGGGGAAGGGGAGGGGGGGGAGGGAGGGGGGGGAGAGGGAGGGGGGGAGAGGGAGGGGGGGAGAGGGAGGGGGGAGAGGGAGGGGGGAGAGGGAGGGGGGAGAGGGAGGGGGAGAGGGGGAGAGGGAGGGGGAGAGGGGGAGAGCAGGGGGGAGGGAGAGGGAGGGGGGGAGAGCAGGGGGGAGAGGGGGAGAGCAGGGGGGAGAGGGGGAGGCGGGGGAGAGAGGGGGAGAGCAGAAACAGACAGAGACAGAGACAGACACACAGACAGACATAGGCAGAGGGAGTGAGACAGTGAGAGACACAGAGACAGAGAGGGAGGGCGAGAGAGAAAGATAGTGGTGTACCAGGCACGTGACGTGAGTAATTACTCAGGGTAGGCACTCAGTCCACTTTCATTAAAAAAGTTAAACCGCGCATGCGCAGATTGTTCTTCTCGTTAAATAATTAAATAAATAAAAGCCGTGGCATTTCAATTTGCCCAAGGCTTCCTAGTCCTAGACCAATTGGGGGAACAGTTCCTTTGACAGCGTGTGCAGAGTCTGTGCCAGGGGTAAAGTTGTAGGGAGGGCACAAGTGTTGAGAAGGAGGGTGTCAGGGATACTGCCAGTAACTCTCTCAACTGCAGCTGGGGATAGAAGCAGCGCAGGGAGCTACGAGCGGCCACTGGGTCCCGACAGCAGAACTGGCCGCCACTTCAGCGCCTTCTGCCAGCCCGCTCACTTCTGGCAGTGCTCTCCGTCAGAACACCTGTCACCTGCCGTTCGCCGACTTCGCTCATGTCAGCAGCTTCCTGCAAATCCTTAAAGTCCCACAGCCGAGTAACCTCAATTGCGCTGTCACAATTTAAGTGATGTCAGCGAGCGGCAGGAGGGAGGTTTTTAGACGGAGAGCTGCCAGAGGTGAGCGGGGACCGGCAGAAGGAGCGAAGGTGGCGGCTGGTTCCGCTGTCCGGCCTGGCGGCCGCTCAGCCACCCGGGCTACTTCTCTCCCCCTCCCCTCCCCCCCCCCGGCCTCAATGCGGTGGCATTGCACGCCCCCGTGCAAGGAGCGTCGCAAGTGGCATTATCCCAATCCCCTCATTCATAACATTCGTGCCCTTCCTTCAACTTTACCCCGGGCCAGGCTCCCCAAACGCTGTGAAAGGTGCTCTCCCCCCACCCCCACACCCCGGGAAATACGGTATTTAAAAACATAAACACAAAATGTACTTACCACATCATTGGTACACGAGCTCCATTCTTCTCTCTTTGTTACCTAACATACATTTAAAATATTGACAAACCATAGATGAAAACCCCGCCAAGAAACTTGCGCTGCCCATGCGCAGTACAGCAAAGGCAGAAATTCTGCTGCCTTCAGCCCCGCTTGAAACTGACGGCTTCAGGCAGCGCTGACGGCACGTGGGCTGCACAGAGCTTCCCGTGTTACAAGCGCTGCGGATGAAAGGCATGGAGAATTATGCCTACCCAAGAGATCGGTCTCTTACATAGGCATAATTCCCCATGCCCTTATTATTTATATTTAGTTATTACTATGTTATAATTTTAGTCAGGGTAGGCAGTGCCTACCTTGCCTACCCTGACGGCACGTGCCTGTGGTGTACATTCTGCAGATAGGGAGACAGAGGTAGGGAGAGATCGAGCTAGAGAGAGAGAGACAAAGAAAAAGAGACAGATAGAGAGAGACAGGGACAGAGAGAGAGTGGGAGAGATGGAGGGGGGGAGAGAGAGAGAGGGGGGAGAGAGAGAGAGAGAGCGAGAGAGAGGCAGAGAGACAGAGAGAGAGAGAGGAGGGAGTGAGAGAAAAACATAGTGGTGTAAATTCTGCATATAGAAACATAGAAAATAGGTGCAGGAGTGTGCCATTCGGCCCTTCGAGCCTGGACCGCCATTCAATATGATAAGTAAGGAGAGATGGAGAGATTTTTCACACCACTCTCTGCTTGAAAAATGTTTTTCTCATCTCAGTCCCAAAAGACTTTCCCCTTATCCTTAGACCATTGTATTCAATTTATTGTCATTATCTCATTTTAGTGACAACAAATTTGATTTTCTTTAGTCAGTAACATAAAAATAAATAATAAATAAATAAACATATTTATTATCCATTTTATCCATGCTTTTATCCAGTATTTATGTGGATGGAGAACTGCTGGCAGACAGGAAGCAAAGGGTAGGAGTAAATGGGTCCTTTTCAGAATGGCAGGCAGTGACTAGTGGGGTACCGCAAGGCTCAGTGCTGGGACCCCAGCTATTTACAATATATATTAATGATTTGGACGAGGGAATTGAATGCAACATCTCCAAGTTTGCGGATGACACTTAGCCGGAGGGTAGTGTTAGGTGTGAGGAGGATGCTGGGAGGCTGCAAAGTGACTTGGATAGGCTTGGTGAATGGGCAAATGCATGGCAGATGCAGTATAATGTGGATAAATGTGAGGTTATCCGCTTTGGTGGCAAAAACAGAAGGGTAGACTATTATCTGAATGGTGGCAAATTAGAAAAAGGGGAGATTCAACGTGATCTGGGTGTCATGATATACCAATCATTGAAAGTAGGCATGCAGGTGCAGCAGGCAGTGAAGAAAGTAAATGGTATGTTAGCATTCATAGCGAAAAGAATTGAGTATAGGAACAGGGAGGTTCTACTGCAGTTGTACAGGGCTTTGGTGAGACCACACTTGGCGTATTGTATAGTTTTGGTCTCCAAATCTGAGAAAATACATTCTTTCCATAGAGGGGGTACAGAGAAGGTTCACCAGACTGATTCCTGGGATGTCAGGACTTTCATATGAGGAAACACTGGGTAGACTCGGCTTGTGCTCACTAGAATTTAGAAGACTGAGGGGGATCTTATAGAAATGTACAAAATTCTTAAGGGGTTGGATAGGCCAGATGCAGGAAGATTGTTAATGATGTTGGGGAGGTCCAGAACACGAGGTCACAGTCTAAGGATAAGGGGGAATTCCTTTAGGACCGAGATGAGGAAAACATTTTTTCACACAGAGAGTGGCGAGTCTCTGGAACAGAAGGTAGTTGAGGCCAGTTCATTGGCTATATTTAAGAGGGAGTTAGATGTGGCCCTTGTGGCTAAAGGGATCAGGGGGTATGGAGAGAAGGCAGGTACGGGATACTGAGTTGGATGATCAGCCATGATCACATTGAATAGCGGTGCAGGCTCGAAGGGCCGAAAGGCCTGCTCCTGCACCTATTTTCTATGTTTCTATAGAGAGACATATATATATATATATATATATATTTAAAATATATATATATATATATATATATATATATATAGGGAGAGATATATAGAGAGATATAATGGATAGATAGATAGATAGATAGATAGATAGATAGAGAGACAGAGATAGATAGAGACAAAAAGCGATAGATAGGGAGAGATTGCGATAGAGAGAGAGAGAGAGATGTCTGTGTACATTATGCCACAGTCGTTGTTTACTATTTGACAGTAGAGAGATGGAGAAAGGGTGAGGTCGATGTGGAGGGGAAGTAATGAGAGACCCATCAGCCGCACCCGAGATTGATGTCCGTGTGGCGGCGGCGGCGGCGGAACCCGGCGCAGGCCCGACCCCAGGCCCAGGCCCAGGCCCGGCTCCCCGAGCGCTCCGCCAACCCCAGGCCCAGTCACTGTCTCCCGGGTGCGAGGCCGCGGCCTGGCCGGAGACTGGACCCCGCCCCCCCTCCCCCGCGCACCGAATCCCCCAGCCAGCGCGCCCGCCCTGATCCACCGGAGCCTCTCACCGCGTCCGGCCCGGCCCGGGTACTCACGGCTCATCCCGTCCGCTGCCCGTTGCCCCGGAGACACAGAGAGAGAGAGACCACGCGGCGCAGGGGCCTCCGCCCGGAAATGACGTCACGGCCCGGCCACCCGTTGCCCCGGAGACAGAGACCGCGCAACGCGGGGGAGGGGCATCAGTCCGGAAATGACGTCACGGCCCCGGCCTGTTGCCCCGCAAGTTGCGGGGCGGCCTCAGCCCGGAAATGACGCGGCGGCCAAGATGGAACCGACCCGCACTGGACGGTGAGAGTGAGAAGGAGGGAGACAGAGGTGTGGGAGGAGAGAGAGGGAGAGAGAGGGAGAGAGAGGGAGAGGGAGAGGGAGAGAGAGAGAGAGAGGGAGAGAGGGAGAGGGAGAGGGAGAGGGGGAGAGAGGGAGAGAGGGAGAGAGGGAGAGAGGGAGAGACAGAGAGACAGAGAGACAGAGTCAAGTCAAAGTCAAACAAACTTTATTGTCATTTAGAAATACATTGATATATGCAGTTCCGAACAAAATTACGTTGCATTTGGCTCCCTGTGCAACACGATAAATTAACAGGAGGATAGGCATGGATAAAACGGATAGACAGTGGTGGCAACCCATTACATGGCATTCAGGAGTCCGATGGCTCGTGGGAAGAAGCTGTTGCATGTTCTTGATGTTCTGCTCCTTATGCTGTGATATCTTTTTCCCGAGGGCAGCAGAGTGAACAGACAGTGATGGAGATGTGTGGGGTCTTTTATGATACTGCTGGCCTTAGACACGCAACGTTTGGTTGCAATATCCCTGATTGAGGGGAGGCGAGGGGGAGATAGAGAGAGGGAGAGAACAAGAGAGAGAGAGAGAGAGAGAGAGAGAATGAGAGAGAGGTGAGGGAGAGATAGAGAGAGGCGAGGGAGAGATAGAGATAGAGAGAGGGAGAGAACAAGGGAGAGAGAGAGAGTGGGGGAGACTGAGTGTGGGGAGAGGGACGGAGGGAGAAAGAGAGAGAACGAGGGGAAGAGAGAGGGAGTATGAAGAGAGAGAGAGGGAAAGAGAGAGGGGAGAGGAAGGGAGAGGGAAAGAGAGAGTGTGGGGAAGGAGAGAGCATGTGGGGAGGGAGAGAGAGAGGTAGAGAGATAGAGATAGAGGGGTGGGGAGAGAGGTATCTGAGCGGTGGGAGGCTGAGAGGGGCAGGAATAAGGGGAGAACTTCCGAGAGAGAGAGAGGAGAGTCCGGGGGAGGGAGGGAGGGAGGGAGGGGGTGAGTGTCTGGGGGTTGGAAAAGTGAGTAGCGGGGGGAAGCAGGGAGCAAAGGGATTCGGGGGGGTGGGTTTGGTGCCGAGGGGGATGAATGGGGGGTCAGGGAACTGTGGGGGAGAGGGGTCAAGGAAGGGGGTAGGGAGCCTGGTGGGGTTTCACATTGTTTGGGGGTGGGGAGGAGGGGGAGGGAGCAAAGGGGGGTAAGGAGCATGAGACGGCAGGGGTAAGGGGCAGGGAGCCATGGGGACGAGGTCACACTGTTTGGGGGTGGGGAGGGTGTTGCAGTTTAAAAATTCAAACCAGGGCAGGATCTTCACTGTTAATGGCGGGGTACTAGGGTAATAGACATTAGGTGCAGGAGTAGGCCATTTGGCCCTTTGAGCCAGCACCGCCATTCAATGTGATCATGACTGATCATCCCGAATCAGTACCCTGTTCCTGCCTTCTCCCCATATCCCCTGACTCCGCTATCTTTGAAAGCCCTATCTAGCTCTCTCTTCAAAGTATCCAGAGAACCGGCCTCCACCGCCCTCTGAGGCAGATAATTCTAAAGACCCACCACTTTCTGTGAGAAAAAGTGTTTCTTCGTCTCCGTTCTAAATGGCTTAACCTGTTGTCCCTGGTTCTGGACTCCACCGACATTGGGAACATGTTTCTTGCCTCTAGCGTGTCCAATCCCTTAACAATCTTATATGTTTCAATAAGATCCCCTCTCATCCTTCTAAACTCCAGAGCGTACAAGCCCAGCCACTCCATTCTGTCAGCAAATGACAGTCCCGCCATCCCGTAAATTAACCTTGTAAACCTATGCTGCTCGCCCTCAACAGCAAGAATGTCCTTCTTCAAATTAGGGGACCAGAACTGCACACTGTACTCCAGGTGTGGTCTGACTAGCACTCTGTACAATTCTGAGCCTTGTGGAGCCGAGAGATCTAGGAGTGCGTGTACGAGTAGGACTGAAGGGCCTCTTTCCAACGCTGTATCACTCTATGACTCTATGCAAAGTGCTGGAGTAACTCAGCGGGTCAGGCAGCATCTGTGGAGAGAAGGAATGGGTGGCGTTTTGGGTCAACACCCTTCTTTGGTTTAGTTTGGTTTGGAGATGCATCGTGGAAACAACAGGTCTTTCGGCCCACGCAGTCCGCGTCGACCAGCGATCGCCCCGTACACTAGCACTATCCCACGCACATTAGGGACAATTTAGCTATTTTGCGGATGCCGATTAATCTACAATCCTGAACGGCTTTTGAAATGTTGGATGAACCAGGAGCACCCGGAGTGAAAATCCACTCGGATCAAGTGGAGAACGTACTATCTCCGCACAGACAGCACCCATAGTCAGGATCGACCCCGGGTCTCTGGCTGTGAGGCAGCAACTGTACCGGTGCACCAGTGTGCCGCTCAGAATTATATAATGGTTTCCTCCACCATAAACGGACTCAATATGCACTAGACTATAGCAAGTGTGGCAGCGCCTAACGGCAGTGGCTCGGCTACAATCGTCTCTTTTTAAAATATTTTTGTCTTGTTAAATGTATGTCTTGAGCCTTATTTTTATTTATTTTTTAGCTATGTATATGTGGGGGTTGGAGGGGGCGGTGGTGGGGGAACCGATTAATCTCTTCCCTTTACGGGGGACCTGACTTTTTTCATGTCAGGCATAACATCGTGGTGCCGGCTGCAGCTTCCGGTCGGAATCAACCTGAGGGCTCCAGTCGCGGAGCCTCCGGACTCGCCATCGTGGAGCTGGCCGTCTTCGGAACTGGAAGAGCTGTGGTGGCGCGCGGCTGCGACCCGACTTCGGTGCTTCGGAGGCTCCGGCCGCAGGTCCGGTGGACAGGAACATCCGGAGCTCGCATGTCCCTGGTGGGAGCAGCTTGTCGGAGCTCCCGCAACGGCAACTTCTCCCGTTGGAATCGCGGGGTTTAAAGGACACGGAGCCGGGGCCTAACATCGCCTAGCGTGGCTTAATGGCCCCAGGACTTGCCATCACCAGCCGGGGACTTTCACATCGTGAACCCCAGACATCTCGACGCTGCAGTTGGACTGCTGGACCGCGAGAGAAGAACAAAGGGAAGAGATAAGACTTTGCCTTGCACAGTGAGGAGGTGTTGGAGATTCACTGATGGATGTTTATGTAAACTGTTTTAAGTGTGGGTCTTTGTGTTTTTTTTTGTAATGTGAAAACTGTAGAAAATGCAATTTTGTCCAAACCAAGTTGTTCTATTCTATTCTAATGTCCTGTTTGCCAGCTTATTGACCCTCTGTGCTCCCCTCCTGCAGGGTTTAGGTGCTGTTGCTGTGGACGGAGATATGGGGACGTGAGCGGCTATTGAGGGCGGCCAGGGAGCCGGTGAGCCCCCCCGATCTGCTTGGTGTGTGGGCTGAGTTTCGGTGGTGGACCACATGATGGGGCACAACAAGGAGAAGCGTTATGAGTGCCACATATGTGGCAAGGCCTGGCAGCGCCCAAGCGACCTGGAGACCCACCGGCGGGTGCACACAGGAGAACGCCCTTTCAACTGCTCGGAGTGCGACAAGAGTTTCAAGACGGCGAATGTCCTAAAGGCCCACCGCCAAGTGCACAGGGGCGAGAAGCCCTATGGCTGCTCCACATGCGGCAAGAGCTTCACCAGGTTGTCGGGGCTGCGGGAGCACCGGCAGATGCACAGTAGTGAGTGGCCCTTCACCTGCTCCGACTGCGGCAAAGGCTTCAAGTCGTCCAAGAACCTGAAGATGCACAGGCGGGTGCACACCGGGGAGCGCCCCTTCACCTGTGACCAGTGCGGCAAGGGCTTCATCAAGTCCAGCAACCTGCAGCAGCACCTGCTCACCCACACCGGCGAGCGTCCCTACACCTGCGCCCAATGTAGAAAGGGCTTCACCCAATCCAACAGCCTGCTGAGGCACCAGTGCACCCACACTGGCGAGCGCCCCTACACCTGTGCCCAGTGCAGCAAGGGTTTCACCCACTCCAGCAGCCTGCTGAAGCACGAGCGCACCCACATCGGCGAGCGCCCCTACACCTGTGCCCAGTGCGGCAAGGGCTTCACCCAATCCAGCAACCTGCAAAAGCACGAGCGCACCCACAGCGGCGAGCGCCCCTACACCTGCGACCAGTGTGGCAAGGGCTTCACCCAATCCAGCAACCTGCTGGTGCACCAGCGCACCCACACTGGGGAGCGCCCCTACACCTGTGCCCAGTGCGGCAAGGGCTTCACCCAATCCAGCAACCTGCTGAAGCACGAGCGCACCCACACCGGCGAGCGGCCTTACGCCTGTTCCCAGTGCGCAAGGGCTTCTCCAACTCCTCCAGGCTGCTGTCCCACCAGCGGGTGCATGCCGGTGACAGTCCCGTCCCCAGCCAGGTGTGTGGAGAGCACTTTGCCATTGTCTCACCAGCACGTGCACACCAGTGACCAGCCCTATGACTGCCCTTACTGTGGTGAGTCGTTTGACAGCTGGCTGGGGTTGCGGCAGCACCGGTGGGCCCATGTCGGCGAGCAGCTGCACCCACTGTGACAAGAGAGCATGGGGGCTGCAGGAGCACCAGTGGATATACACCAGGGAGAGACCCTTTGTGTGCGCTGAGTGTGGCAACGGTTTCACCTGCATGTCCAGCCTGTGGCACACGGGCGTACCCACAGCAGTGAGCATCCCTTCCCCTGCCCATCCTGTCGTGAGGGCTTCACCCACCTTGACCACCTGCTGGAGCAACGGCAAGTCCACACCAGCCAGAGACCCTTCACCTGCCCGTTCTGTGGCAAGGCCTTTGCCCGCTCCTCCAGCCCGCTAGCACACTGCGATGTGGATAGATAGGCGCTGTTTAGGTAGAGACAAAATGCTGGAAGGAATGGGTAACGTTTTTTGTTGAGACCCTCCTCAGTCTCGACCCGAAATGTCACCCAGTCGTCCTCTCCAGAGATGCTGCCTGTCCCGCTGAGTTACTCCAGCATTTTGTGTCCTTTTTGCATCTGCAGTTCCTTTGTTTTTAAACCATTCTGGTTAACCATCTCTGCACCTTAGAATCATAGAAAATAGGTGCAGGAGTGGGTCATTTGGCCTTTCGAGCCTGCAGCGCCATTCAATATGATCGCGGCTGATCATCCAAATCAGTATCCTGTACCTGCCTTCTCTCCAATACCCCCTGATCCCTTTAGCCACAAGGGCCACATCTAACTCCCTCTTAAATGACAAGTGACAAGAGGCTCCAGCTGCAGGTCCAGTGAACGGTGACATCGGGAGCCCGCGGGTCCCTGGTGGGAGGACCGCTTTTCGGAGCTCCCGCAACGGCAACTTCTCCCGCCCGAATTGCGAGGTTGAAAGTGACCTGGAGAAAGGCGTTACATCGCCCAGCATGGCTTAAACGGCCATGGGACTTGCAAGCGGCCGCAGGGATCTAACATCAAGACCCGGAGTAGTGCCTTACATCGCCCGGCATGGCTTTAAATGGCCGTGGGAGCTGCTAGCGCCCGCCGGGGACTTTGACATTGGGAGAGAAATGGAGAACAGGGGAGAGGTAAGACTTTGCCTTCCATCACAGTGAAGAGGAGATTCACTGTGACGGATGTTTGTGCAAATTGTGTTGGTGTGTGTCTTGGTTCTTTTTCTTGTTGTATGACTGCAGAAACCAAATTTCGTTTGAACTTCATGTGAGGTTCAAATGACAAATAAACAGTATTGTATTGTAAATATAGCCAATGAACTGGCCTCAACTACCTTCTGTGGCAGAGAGTTCCACAGACTCGCCACTCTCTGTGTGAAAAATGATCTTCTCATCTCGGTCCTAAAAGACTTCCCCCTTATCTCTAAACTGTGACCCCTTGTTCTGGAGTTCCCAAACATTGGGAACAATCTTCCTGCATCTAGCCTGTCCAACCCCTTACGAATTTTGTAAGTCTCTATAAGATCCCCCCTCAATCTCCTAAATTCCAGCGAGTACAAGCCAAGTGTATCCAGTCTTTCTTCATATGGAAGTCCTGCCATCCCAGGAATCAGTCTGGTGAACCTTCTTTGTACGCCCTCTATGGCAAGAATATGTTTCCTCAGATTAGGAGACCAAAACTGTACGCAATACTCCAGGTGTGGCCTCACCAAGGCCCTGTACAACTGCAGTAGAACCTCCCTGCTCTTGTACTCAAATCCTTTTGCTATAAATGCCAGCATACCATTCGCTTTCTTCACAGCCTGCTGCACCTGCATGCCTACTTTCAATGACTGGTGTACCATGACTCCCAGGTCTCGTTGCATCTCCCCCTTTCCTAATAGGCCACCGTTCCTCTTGTTTTTGCCACCAAAGTGGATAACCTCACATTTATCCACATTATACTGCATCTGCCATGCATTTGCCCACTCCCCCAACCTATCCAAGTCACCTTGCAGCCTCCTAGCATCCCCCTCACAGCTGACACTGCCCCCCAGCTTTGTGTCATCCGCAAACTTGGAGATGTTGCATTCAATTCCGTCATCCAAATCATTAATATATATTGTAAATAGCTGGGGTCCCAGCACTGAGCCTTGCGGTAACCCACTAGTCACTGCCTGCCATTCTGAAAATGACCCGTTTACTCCAACTCTTTGCTTCCTGTCTGCCAGCCAGTTCTCTATCCACATCAACACTGAACCCCCAATACCGTGTGCTTTAACTTTGAATGATGATCTCTTATGTGGGACCTTGTCGAAAGCCTTCTGAAAGTGCAGATACAACACATCCACAGGTTCTCTCTTATCCACTCTACTAGTTACATCCTCGAAAAATTCTATGAGATTCGTCTTTACCTTTCATAAATCCATGCTGACTTTGTCCAAATGATTTCACCACTTTCCAAATGTGCTGCTATCCTATCTTTAATAACTGACTCTCGCATTTTCCCCACTACCGATGTTAGGCTAACTTGTCTGTACTTCCCCAAAGCCTCCATATCAGTCCTGTAATGGAGTAATACTCCAAATGCTACCTGGCCAAATGTCCCTTAAAGCTGCACATATACAGTGGCTTGCAAAAGTATTCATACCCCTTAAACTTTTCCACATTTTGTCACATTACAACCACAAACGTAAATGTATTTTATTGGGATTTTATGTGATAGACCAACACAAAGTGGCACATAATTATGAAGTGGAAGGAAAATGATACATGGTTTTCTTTTTTTTTACAAATAAAAGACTGAAAAGTGTGGCGTGCAAAAGTATTCAGCCCCATTTACTCTGATACCCCTAAATAAAATCCAGTGCAACCAATTGCCTTCGGAAGTCACCTAATTAGTAAATAGAGTCCACTTGTGAGTAATCTAATCTCAGTATAAATATAGCTGTTATGTGAAGACCTCAGAGGTTTGTTAGAGAACATTAGTGAACAAACAGCATCATGAAGCCCAAGGAACACACCAGACAGGTCAGGGATAAAGTTGTGGAGAAGTTTAAAGCAGGGTTAGGTTATTTAAAAAATCCTAAGCTTTGAACATCTCACGGAGCACTGTTCACTCCATCATCCGAAAATGGAAAGAGTATGGCACAACTGAAAACCTACCAAGACATGGCCGTCCAACTAAACTGACAGGCCGGGCAAGGAGAGCACTGATCAGAGAAGCAGCCAAGAGGCCCATGGTAACTCGGGAGGAGCTGCAGAGATCCACAGCTCAGGTGGGAGAATCTGTCCCCAGGACAACTATTGGCCCTGCACTCCACAAATCGGGCCTTTACGGAAGAGTGGCAAGAAGAAAGCCATTGTTGAAACAAAGCCATACGAAGTCCTGTTTGCAGTTTGCCACAAGCCATGTGGGGGACACAGCAAACATGTGGAGGAAGGTGCTCTGGTCTGATGTGACCAAAATTGTAGTTTTGGGCCTAAATGTATAATGCTATGTGTGGTGGAACACTAACACTGCACATCACCCTGAACACACCATCCCCACTGTGAAACGTGGTGGCAGCATCATGCTGTGGGGATGCTTTTCTTCAGCAGGGACAGGGAAGCTGGTCAGAGTTGATGGGAAGATGGATGGAGCCGAATACAGGGCAATCTGGGAAGAAAACCTGTTAGAGTCTGCAAAAGACTTGAGACGGGCGGAGGTTCACCTTCCAGCAGGACAACGACCCTCAACATACAGCCAGAGCTACAATGGAATGGTTTAGATCAAAGCATATTCATGTGTTAGAATGGCCCAGTTATAGTCCAGACCTAAATCCAATTGAGAATCTCTGGCAAGAATGGAAAATTGCTGTTCACAGACGCTCTCCATCCAATCTGACTGAGCTTGAGCTATTTTTTTTAAAATATATTTTTATAAGAGGCTATACATATTACAAATAATATAACAATTTTTTTCAGATATTGTTAATACATCTTTCCAAAATTATATAAATATTAGCAAACCATATATATAGGCCTCACTTTTTTATATAGAGTGAAAAAGAGAATAAGAAAAAAGTATAAAGAAAGAATAGTGGATAATTAAAAGAGTATGATTATATTTGATTAATATATTAAAAAAATTAAAAATAGAAAAATAAAAAACAACAAAAAACAAAAAAAAACAAAACACATATAACTAGTAAACTTATTATACTTGTGGAAAAGAAAACTGTATACATCTTATCAATGAATGGAGCAATTTCTAAATATAATATATAGAGACGAGTATATAAATCTGAAATTAAACATTTTTATTTGATCTTTCCACCGGGTACTTATTGAGTTTCAGTGCCGAGCCCAGCTACCCCTACATATAATCAGTGAATGGAGACCATATTTGTTCAAAACGCTCAAGTTTATCCTAATGGATAAACTTAATTCTCTCCAGTTGTAATGTCTCCAACATTTCCACTGTCCACATTTTAATTGTCGGGGATAATGGTCCCTTCCAAAATTGTAATATTAATTTTTTTCCAATTATTAAACAGTAATCCAGAAAATCTCTTTGATTTACTGTTAAAGTTTGGTTTGAATCTAAAACCCCAAATATAATTAATTTTAAGTCGGGGCTTAATGTGATCTTTAAAACTATGGAAATAATTCTAAAAATCTCAGTCCAATAGTTAGTAAGTTTTGTACATATTACAAAACTATGAGTTAAATCGGCTTCTATGTGCTGACATTTATCACATAATGGTGATATATTAGGAAAAATTCTATTTAATTTCTTTTTTGAGTAGTGTAATCTATGTATTACTTTGAATTGTATCAAAGTATGTCTGGCATTTAACGAACAGCGATGAATTCGTTGCAAGCTTTCTTCCCAAAAATCTTCTGATATAGGTAAACCAATTTCATTTTCCCATTTTTGTCGGAATAGTTCAGTTTTTGGCATTTCCCTGTCCAAAAAAATATTGTATATATATGCTATTAATTTTTCTGTTGTTGGATGCTTGTTAAGTACTTCATCCAGTAAACCTGGATCTCTATTTCTATAATTTAGCGTATTTAATTTGACATAATCTCTAATTTGTAATGTTATGACATTACATTATGTTTCAAGACTGCCACTATCATACCTGTGCCAAAAAAATCCAACATACAATGTCTCAATGACTACTGCCCTGTAGCACTCACCCCCATAATGATGAAGTGCTTCGAGAGGCTGGTCAGGGACCACATCACCTCCAGACTCCCCTCCACACTCGACCCATACCAGTTTGCTTACAGGCCAAACCGCTCCACAGAGGTCGCTATATCCTCCGTACTCCATCTGAGCCTGGAACATTTAGAGGGGAAAAACACCTGTGTGCGAATGCTGTTCGTGGATTTCAGTTCAGCATTCAACACCATTATCCCACAGCACCTGATAAGCAAACTGGTTCCATTGGGCCTCGGCACCCCCATGTGTAACTGGCTACTGGACTTCCTCACTGACAGACCTCAGTCTGTGAGGGTTGAAAATAACACCTCCAATACCATCTCTCTGAGCACCGGCTCCCCTCAGGGCTGTGTCCTGAGTCCACTGCTGTTCACCCTGATGACTCACGACTGTTGTGCCAGGTTTAGTACAAACCACATCATGAAGTACGCAGATGACACAACAGTGGTGGGCCTCATCAGGGACGACAATGAGCTGGCTTACAGGGAGGAGGTGAAACAACTGGCGGACTGGTGCAATACGAACAACCTGATCCTGAATGTCGAGAAAACAAAGGAGATTATCGTCGACTTCAGGAAAACCCGGCACAGTCCCACACCACTTCACATCAACGACAGCGATGTGGAGGTGGTCAGTAGCACAAAGTTCCTGGGGGTGCAGATCACTAACAGTCTGACCTGGTTGAATAACATCTCATCAACTGTTAAGAGAGCGCAGCAGCGGTTGCACTTTCTGCGCCGGATGAGAAGAGCTCATCTCCCCCATCCCATCCTCACTACTTTCTACAGGGGCACCATAGAGAGTATTCTGACCAGCTGTATCTCTGTCTGGTTTGGGGACTGTAGAGCCTCCGACTGGAAGTCTGTGCAGAGAGTGGTGAGGACAGCGGAGAAAATCATCGGGACCTCTCTCCCCTCAATCGGGGATATTGCGACCAAACGCTGTGTGTCTAAGGCCAGCAGTATTATAAAAGACCCCACACATCTCCATCACGGACTGTTCACTCTGCTGCCCTCGGGAAAAAGATACCGCAGCATAAGGAGCAGAACATCAAGGTTCTGCAACAGCTTCTTCCCACGAGCCATCAGACTCCTGAATGCCATGTAATGGGCTGCCACTATTGTCTATTTATCCTTTTCACCCATGCCTATCCTTCGGTTAATTTATTGTGTTGCACAGGGAGCCAAATGCAACGTAATTTCGTTTGGAACTGCATGTATCAATGTATTTCTAAATGACAATAAAGTTTGTTTGACTTGACTTGACTTGACTAAATATCTAAATAAATTATTTGCTTGCAATCCATAAATCTCTTTCAACTCCTGAAATGAGAGGAATTTCCCATTCCTATAAAGATGTTCTATCCTTATTATTCCTAAATTTTTCCAATGTCTAAACCCCACATCCAATGTCGAAGGTTTAAACATAGGATTATTCATAATTGGTAAACAAAGTGGCATAGTTTCTAAATGTAAAGTCTTAATGATTTGTTTCCAGGTACGTATATTATTTAAAATTATAGGGTTTTCCTTATATGATTTTTTTTGTACCACCCCAGGGGCAAGTATTGTGCTTATGTCGAATGGGAAATAATCTTCCTTTTCAATTCTTAACCAAACCAGGTCCTGTTCCATCTGTATCAACCAGTAATTAAAGTTCTTAATCTGAACCGCCCAAAAATAATATAAAAAATTAGGTAAAGCTAAGCCACCATTTATCTTAGATTTACATAAGTGTGTTTTACTTATTCTGTGATTTTTGTAATCCCAAATAAAGCTATTAACTATAGACTCAATTTAAAAAAAAAAAAAATTAGGAAGATATAACGGAATGGCTTGAAATAAGTATAGTAATTGAGGTAAAAAAATCATTTTAATGGCATTTATTCTACCGATCATTGATATCGGTAATGTTTTCCAATATAAAATATTTTTTAATTTATTTAATAATTGGGGAAAATTAGATTTAAATAAAGAGTTATAAGATTTTGATACATTAATTCCAAGATATTTAATTTGATTATTAGCTATTTTAAATGGAAATTTTTGTAATTTATTCAATTTAATTCCTGTTATAGGCATAATTTCACTTTTATTCCTGTTAATTCTATATCCTGAGAACTTACTAAATTCATTTATCGCTTCAAGTACTTTAGGGATACTAATCTCTGGTTTTGTTATATATAATAAACCATCATCTGCATATAAAGATATTTTGTTAATTGTAGTTTTGGTATTATATCCATAAATTTCTGGTTCTACTCTAATCCTTTCGGCCAATAATTCTATAGCGAGTGCAAATAATAAAGGTGATAACGGACAGCCTTGTCTACAACCCTAGAGCTATTTTGCAAAGAAGAATGGGCAAACATTTCAGTCTCTAGATGTGCAAAACTGGTAGAGACATACCCCAAAAGTCTTGCAGCTGTAATTGCAGCGAAAGGTGGTTCTACAAAGTATTGACTCAAGGGGACTGAATACTTTTGCACGCCACACTTTTCAGTTTTTTATTTGTAATAAATTTTGGAAACCATGTATAATTTCCCATCCACTTCACAATAATGCACCACTTTGTGTTGGTCTATCACATAAAAATGCCAATAAAATACATGTATGTATGTGGTTGTAACGTGACAAAGTGTGGAAACGTTCAAGGGGTATGAATACATTTGCAAGCCACTGTACATTCCTATCTCCTTATCTCACACCATTTCATCCCCTTATTTTCTCTCGCCTCTGTCACTTACTTGACTCATCTGCCGATCACCCCCTCTTCTTTTAACGTAGTGTCAGTCTGAAGAAGGGTCCTGACCCGAAATGTCACCTATCCATGTTCCCCACAGATGCTGCCTGACCTGCTGAGTCACTCCAGCACTCTGTGAAACGTCACCTATCCATGTTCTCCACAGATCCTGTCTGACGCGTTGAATTACTGCAGCACTTTGTGTTAGAGTGATACAGTGTGGAAATAGGACCTTTGGCCCAACTTGCACACACTGACCCACATGTCCACTCTACACTAGCCCCACCTGCCTGCATTTGGTGCATATCCCTCCAAACTTGTCCTATCCATGTAATTGTCTATAACTGTTTCTTAGACTTTGGGAGAGTCCCAGCCTCAACTACCTCCTCCGGCAGCTTGTTCCATACACCCACCGCCCTCTGTTGAAAAGTTGAAAAGTTATCCCTCAGATTCCTATTAATTGTTTCCCCTTCACCTTGAACCCTTGTCCTCTGGTCCTCTATTCCCTCACTCTGGGCAAGAGATTCTGTGCATCTAACTAAATTCTGTTCTATGCAAGATTCCACCATCTGCAGTTTCTTGTGTCTCCCTCACCTAGATCCACCTATCACTTCTAAAGAATAGTTTCAACCTGAAACATCACCCATACCTTCTCTCCAGAGATGCTGCTGTCCAGCTGAGTTACTCCAGCATTTTGTATCCACCTATCACTTGCCATGCTTTGTCCAGCCCCCATCTCTCTTTTCCAACTTCCTCCCCCCACCCTCTCCAATCAGTCATGAAGGGTCAAATATATTTGAAGGGTCATGACTCAAAACGTCATCTGTCCATTCCCTCTAAAGTGATGGAGGAACTCAGTGGGTCAGGCCGCATCCGTAGAGGGAAGGGAATCTAAGACAACCACTCCCACCTCTCCTTTCCCACTTTCTCTCTCCCCCCCACCCCCCACACCAAGCAGACTGAAGAAGTGTCTTGACCTAGAATGTTGCCTGTCCATGCTCTCCTGAGGTGCAAGTTACTCGGAGATTGAGTCTCTTTTTGTAAACCAGCATCTGCTGTTCCTTGTATCTAGACTTGGCGTGCATTTCACCCTACACTTGCGCTCAGTACGCCAAGACCTGCAGGATCTCCCGGTTGCCAACCATTTTAACTCCCCTTCCCACTCCCACACTGGTCTTTCTGTCCTGGGCCTCCTCCATTGCCAGAATGAGGTGACACTCAAACTGGAGGGACAGCATCTCAAAGCTGACAGCCTAATGACATGAACATTGAATTATCCAAATTAAATGGACATCCCTCTCCCCTCCCTCCCTCGTGAGCCATCTCTTCGTAATTCCTCTGTCTTTTTCTCGCTGGCGAAAGGTGTCAGGATTAATCCGGAGTCAGTGTTTTAGTGTTTCTTGGTTTGTTTTTCATGGGGGGGTGGGGGGAGAATTGGGGGAAACATTTTTTCAGTCATTTACCTCGACGGAGATGCGATTTTCCTCCTTTGCCGGGGATCGCCCATGTGGAGGTCCAACCTCGGGGCCTGTGGACTTTAACACCGTGAAGCCCGCGGTCTCCGGTAAGAAGAGGTCAGCTCAGGAGCTCCATGCTGCGCAGTGTTCCAATCCTTGTCGACACCGGAGTTTACATCATCCCGATGCGAGGGGATCAGTCATTGGACCATCGGCAGCGGTGACTATGGAGGGTTCAACAGCCCGATCACAAGTGAACAAATGAGGAAGATGATTGAACTTTATTACCTTCCATCACAGTGAGGAATGTGGATGTTTCAGTTAATTGTTATTTTATGTGGCTGTGTTGCTTGTTGCTTTTTACTTAGTATGGCTGTATGGTAACTCAAATATCACTGTACCTTAATTGGCACATGTGACAATATATTTGTACTCGGAAAGCTTTCCTCTATATCTGTATCTATCTCCATAATTATAAAACTCTGATCTTGGATGTGTGTGTGTTTTTATTTATTTGTTTGTGTATTGTCACATCGTATCGAAAAAACGACACGCTAATGACCACCTCTTTCCCCCCTCTCTTCTCTCCCCTCTTTCTTCACCCACTCTCTTTGCCCCCCTCTTACCTCCCCTCTTTCTTCCCCCCTGCCTCGCTTCCCCCTTGCCTTTCTTCCACCCCCATCTCCCCCCCAAGGTGACGCCCCTCTTGCTCTCTCTCTCTCTCTCTCTCTCTCTCTCTCTTTCCCCCCCCCCCCATATTATGGGGCTGTTTACCATGTAATATTAATGAGGGAATGAGGAGCAACACTAACAAGTTTGCGGATGACACAAAGCTGGGTGGCAGTGTAAACTGTGAAGAGGATGTTAGGAGGTTGCAGGGTGACCTGTACAGGTTGAGTGAGTGGGCAGATGCGTGGCAGATGCAGTATAACATAGATAAATGTGAGGTTATCCACTTTGGTGGCAAAAACAAGGGGGCTGATTATTATCTCAATGGGGTCAGGTTAGGTAAGGGGGAGGTACAGCGAGACCTTGGTGTTCTTGTACACCACTCACTGAAAGTTGGTGTGCATGTACAGCAGGCATTGAAGAAAGCTAATTGAATGTTGGCCTTCATAACAAGAGGATTTCAGTATAGGAGAGGTTCTTCTGCAGTTGTATGGGGCTCTGGTAAGACCACATCTGGAGTATTGTGTACAGTTTTCATCTCCTAATTTGAGGAAGGACATCCTTGTGATTGAGGCAGTGCAGCGTAGGTTCACGATATTGATCCCTGTGATGGCTTGTATTCACTGGAGTTTAGAAGGATGAGGGGGGATCTTATGGAGACATGTACAATTATAAAAGAACTGGACAGGCTATATGCAGGAAAAATGTTCCCAATGTTGGGTGATTCCAGAACCAAGGGCTACGGTCTTAGAATAAAGGGGAGGCCATTTAGGACTGACGTGAGAAAATAGTTTTTCACCCAGAGAGTTGTGAATTTGTGGAATTCCCTGCCACAGAGGGCAATGGAGGCCAAATCACTTGATGGATTTAAGAGAGTTAGATAAAGCTCTAGGGGCTGGTGGAATCAAGGGATATGGGGAGAAGGCAGGCACGGATTATTGATTGGGGACGATCACAATATAAACATAGACAATAGGTGCAGGAGGAGGCCATTTGGCCTTTCGAGCCTGCACCGCCATTCAATAAGATCATGGCTGATCATCCAACTCAGTATCCCGTACCTGTCTTCTCTCCATACCTCCGATCCCTTTAGCCACAAGGGCCACATCTAACTCCCTCTTAAATATAGCCAATGAACTGGCCTCAACTACCTTCTGTGGCAGAGAATTCCACAGATTCACCACTCTCCGTGAAAAATGTTTTTCTCATCTCGGTCCTAAAAGACTTCCCGCTTATCCTTAAACTGTGACCCCTTGTTCTGGACTTCCCCAACATCCCCAACAACTTCCTGCATCTAGCCTGTCCAACCCCTTAAGAATTTTGTACATTTCCATAAGATCCCCCCTCAATCTTCTAAATTCTAGCAAGTACAAGCCGAGTCTATCCAGTCTTTCTTCGTATGGAAGTCCTGACATCCCAGGAATAGAGGTAGAGAATAGAGGGAGGGGAAGGGGGGGGGGGTAGAGAGGAGAGGAAGGGGGTTAGAGAGAGAAGGGGGGGAGAGAGAGAGAGAGAGAGAGAGAGAGAGAGAGGGGGGTAGAGTTGGGAAGGGGGGGTGGAAGAGGGGACAGGAAGGGGTTTAGAGAGAGAAGGGGGAGAGAGAGAGGTAGAGTTGGGGAGGGGAGGGGTGGAAGAGGGGAGAGGAAGGGGTTAGAGAGAGAGAAGGGGAGAGAAAGAAAGAGGGGGTAGAGTTCTGGAGGGGAGGGGTGGAAGAAGGGAGAGGAAGGGGTTAGAGAGAGAGAAGGGGAGAGACTGGAATGGGAACTCCTTCTAGGAGTCCAGATACTAACGCATTTGATTCCGTCGCTGCAACTCCAGAGTTGACCGCCAGACCAAGGAAGTGAAGAAACAGGCCCTTCAGCCCGTCTTTAGACGGCAGATAGGTTTTATGTTTGGAAAAAAAAAACACTTGTAAAACATTTTTGGTATTACAAGTCTAGTGTAATCACGGATTGTCTTCCCGCTGACTGGATAGCAGGCGTCAAATGCTGTTCACTGTACCTCAGTACTCGGGACAATAGACTCAACTAGGTCACAGGGTGATACAGCGTGGAAACAGGCCCTTCGACCCAACTTGCCCATGCCGGCCAACATGCCCCATCTACACTAGTCATAGAGTGATACAGTGTGGAAGCATGCCCTTCAGCCCAACTTGCCCACCCTAGCCCACATGCCCCATCTACATTAGTCACAGAGTGATACAGTGTGGAAACAGGCCCTTCAGCCCAACTTGCCCATGCTGGCCAACATGCCCCATCTACACTAGTCGTAGAGTGATACATCATGGAATGAATGGCGGTGCTGGCTCAAAGGGCCGAATGGCATCCTCCTGCACCAATTTTCTACGTTTCACTCTCCCTCTCTCTCACCCCCTTCTCTCACTTGAATGCATTAGCGATATCGCGATCTACCACAGCTTCAAGAGCCCCTGACTGTAAACGACCCCTCAATCGCTGGAGAACGCCTGACCCAACAGAGGATCACAGGTACTGTACCTGTAAACACCGGGAAGACCTCCGGAGCCGATGGGCAGGATCTTCCAGGAGCAACTGAGCTGGAGCTGCCGGCTGTGAGGGAATCCCCGATCGTAACGGAGCTGGAGATGCCGTCTGCAAGGGAATCCCCGTTACAGCGCAGGTTCGCAGAACCAGCAGGTACAGTAAACACAGTACCTGCAAACAACGGAGAGACCTCCATTGAGTCCGACGGGCAGGACTTCAAGTCAGACTAAAGCGCAGGGGACTTTGACCCCCTCTCCCTACCATCATACTGTCCCTTAAAAACAAAGTGGATGTCTTGGGCAAGGCTGCTTTACCAAAGGGAGCTGAGGGAATGTTCTGTTTCGCAGAGACATGGCTCATCCCCAGCCCCCCAGACTCAGCAGTCCAGCCTGAAGGATTCTCCATCCATCGCCTACCCTGGCATCTGGGAAAGGGAGAGGAGGGGGCGTCTGCCTCATGGTCAACTCTGCGTGGTGCTCAGACGTCGCAGTCCTGTCAAACTGCTCTCCACACCTGGAACACCTGGCTGTGAAGTGCCGTCCCTTCTTCCAACCGAGGGAATTCACCTCCCACATCCCACCCCAGGCTGATGTCCATCTGGCACTGGGGGAGCTGCACGCCGTGGTCAACAAGCACCAGAAGGCTTACCCCGAGGTGTTTACCCATAAAGCCAACACGAAGAAATCGCTCCCTAACTTCCACCAACATGTCTCCTGCAGCACCAGAGGATCAAACACCCTCGACCACTGCTAAACAACCGTCAAAGACGCCTATCGCTCTATCCCTCGCCCTCACTTCGGTAAATCCGACCATACTGCGGTGCTGCTTCTTCCTGCCTACAGGCAGCAATCAAAGAGCACACCCCCAGAGGTGAGGATTGTACAGAGCTGGTGGGGGGGGGGGGGGGGGGGGGGGAGGGGGCAGAGGAACAACTCCAGGACCTGTTTGGAATCTGTAGCCTGGGCAATGTTTAGGGTCTCGGCAACGGACCTGAACAAATACGCCACAGTCGTTACAGACTTTGTAAAGAAATGTGTGGAGGACTGAGTCCCTACAAAAACATTCCGAGTGTTTCCTAACCAGAAGCCTTGGATGAACCATGAGATCTGCACTCTTCTGAAGTCCAGATCCTGGGCATTAAGGTCTGGAGATGCAGAGGTCTACAGGAAGTCCAGATACGCACTTGGTAAGGCCATCAAACAGGCCAAAAGGGACATGCTTCAAGCTGGAGGGTGAGAGGGATGTTCGGCAACTGTGGCAGGGCTTGAATACCATCACCTCCTACAAGGCGACATCAGGAGGCAGCTCAATTGGCAGCGAAGCATCACTCCCTGACGAGCTCAATGCATATTACATACGCTTTGAATGGGAGAACACTGATGTGCCTTCCCGAGGTGCCATTCGCCATGATGGTATTTCAGTCACAGTCACAGAGGCCTATGTCAGAAGATCCTTCAGAGCGGTGAATCCTCGGTAAGTGTCTGGACCTGATGGCGAGTCGCGTTCTAAAAACCCGTATGGATCAACTGGCTGGGGTTTTTACGGACAATTTCAATCTCTCATTTCTGAGGTCTGAGGTTCCCACCTGCCTTAAAAGGACATCAATAATTCCGGTGCCCAGGAAGGCCAAGGTGACGTGCCTCAATGACTGTCGACCAGTGGCACTAACATCTGTGGTGATGAGGTGCTTTGGGAGGTTGATTATGGTGCACATCAACTCTTACCTCAACAAGAACCTGGAACCACTGCAGTTCCCTTGCAGCCACGCCAAATCAACAGTGGATACAATCTCACTGGCTCTCCACTCCGCTCTGGAGCACTTGGACAATGTCAGGCTGTTATTCATTGATGACAGCTTGGTGTTCAACACCATCTTCCCCTCCAAGCTACTTATCAAGTTCTCAGATCTGGGTCTCTGCGCATCCCTCTGCAATTGGAATGTTTGACATTCTCAACCACAGACCACAGTCTGGCCGTATTGGTGGAAATATGTCATCCTCGATAACAATCAACACAGGAGCACTTCAAGGCTGCGTGCTCAACCCCCAGCTGTACTCACTCTATACTCATGACTGTGCGTGCATATCTCCGAAGATCTTTCCTGGGCCCGGCACACTGATGCAATTATTAAGAAAGCGCATCAGCGCCTCTACTTCCTGAGAAGATTAGGGAGAGTCGGTATGTCAAGGAGGACTCTCTTGAACTTCTACAGGTGCACAGTAGAGAGCTTGCTGACCGGTTGCATCGTGGCTTGGTTCGGCAACTTGAGTGCCCAGGAGCAGAAAGACTGCGGAAAGTTGTGACCACTGCCCAGTCCATCATCGGCTCTGACCTCCCTACCATCGAAGGGATCTATCGCAGTCGCTGCCTCAAAAAGGCTGCCAACATCATCAAAGACCCACACTATCCTGGCCACACACTCATCTCTCCGCTGCCATTAGTTAGAAGGCCCAGGAGCCTGAAATCTGGTACATCCTCACAGCCATCAGGCTATTAAACTTGCCATCAAACAAACTCTGAACTATAACAGCCTGTTGCACTTTATCTGTTTATGTATGTGTTTGTATATGGTCTATGCTATATAGACACACTGAACTGTTCTCTATTTATGATTACAATATTCTGTTGTGCTGCAGCAAGCAAGAATTTCATTGTCCTATCTGGGACACATGACAATAAACTCTCTTGATTGAGATTCTTGGGTAGCAGTGCATTCTCATAGTATCCTCCTCACAGTTCACACTGCCATCCAGCTTTGTGCATCTGCAAATTTGCTAATGTTACTTTGAACGCATTCATCCAAAATATTGATGTATATTGTAAAGAGCTGCGGACCCAGCACCGAGTCTTGCGGAATGTGTGGAGCCGAGGGATCTAGGAGTGCGGGTACGAGTTGGGCTGAAGGGCCTCTTTCCAACTCTGTATCACTCTATGACTCTATGACAAAGTGCTGGAGTAACTCAGCGGGTCAGGCAGCATCTGTGGTGAAGATAGACACTGCTGGAGTAACTCAGCGGGTCAGGCAGCATCTGTGGTGAAGATAGACACTGCTGGAGTAACTCAGCGGGTCAGGCAGCATCTGTGGAGAGAAGGAATGGGTGACGTTTTGGGTCGACACCCTTCTTTGGTTTACTTTAATTTAGTTTAGAGATGCAGTGTGGAAACGACAGGTCTTCTCCCCAAAATCCACAAACCTGACTATCCCGGCAGACCAATTGTTTCTGATTGTTCATGTCCCACCAAACATATATCCACATACCTCGACTCCATCCTATATCTCCTGGTCCAATCCCTCCCTACCTATGTCCAAGACACCCCATGCGCTCTTTGTCTCCTCCTTCTGTTTTCCAAGTCCCCCTTCCCTGATCTTCACCATGGATGTCCAGTCACTCTACACCTCCATCCCCCACAAGGAGGGTCTTAAAGCCCGACGTTTCTTCCTCGACCGGAAAACCAACCAATCCCCATCTACCGATACTCTCCTCCACCCAGATATGGCCAGTGGATCCCACCACTGGCCACAGCTTTCCATCCCCTCCCCTTTCAGCTTTCCACAGAGACAGCTCCCTCCGTAACTCCTTGGTCAATTTGCCCCTTCCCACCCAAACCACCCTCTCCCCTGGTACTTTCCCTTTGAACTGCAGGAAATGCTACAATTGTCGATTCACCTCCCCCCTTGACCACATCCAAGGACCCAAGCAGTCTTTCCAGGTGCGGCAGAGGTTCACCTGCACCTCCTCCAATCTCATCTATTGCATCCGCTGCTCCATGTGTCAGCTACTCTGCATCGGTGAGACCAAGCGTAGGCTTGGCGATCGCTTCAGCCAAAACCTCCGCTCAGTTCGCATTAACCAACCTGATGGTATTCTGGTGACTCAGCAGTTCAACTCCCCCTCCCATTCCGAATCCGAACTTTCTGTCCTGGGCCTGCTCCATGGCCAAGTGAGTCCCACCGCAAATTGGAAGAGCAGCACTTCATATTTCGCTTGGGTAGTTTACACCCCAGCGGTATGAACATTCACTTCTCCAATTTCAGGTAGCCCCTGCTTTCTCCCTCTTTCCTCTCCCCTTCCCATCTCTCCCACAGCCCACTGTCTTCGCCTCTTCCTTTCTACTTCCCCCCCCCCCCATCCCCATGTCCGTTTGAACAAGGGTCTCGACCCGAAATGTCACCCATTCCTTCGCTCCATAGATGCTGCCTCACCACTGAGTTTCTCCGGTACTTTTGTCTTCCTTCTGCCATTTCCTGGTCAGTATGAATGGCCTCATCCTGGTTTACTAACTCGTATATTTATCATTACTCCAGCCAGCTATGCCTTGTAATCTAAATACTTTCTGAATCTATAATTTCCCCTCCCAGTATGAGGTGTAATTTACCTTCAATATGTTGGCCTTTCTTCCCAACATGCTTCCTTAGTATGTAAACACTTGTAACAGACTTGCCGAATGTTCTTAGAAATTTCAGGAAGTCCAACATCAACGACTCGGCCATTTTGTTTAACATCAATTGTCAGCAAGATGATAGGCTCAATAATCAAAGAAGAAATATATAATTATTTAGGAAAGCAGTGTGAATCCCTCCCATGGTAGATTGTATTAAATAATTTGGCAAGCTTTCCGGATACACAGTCAACTAGAGTAAGAGCGATTTCATGCCTTTATCAGACTGTATAGATTCAGATTTCCTTGAGGCTCTACCATTTAAGATAGTATATGGCCATTTTACATATCTAGGACTCAAAATACCCCTAAACCCCAAACTTATATTCAAACTCAACTATGCTGATATGATTACACAGCTAAAACTGAACATAGAGAAGTGGAGGATTTTACCCTTGTCTATAGTAGGGCGTATTAACGCTATCACGATGGTGCCTCTTCCTAGATTTTTATATTTATTTCAAAACCTTCCCATTTTTCTTACTTTCTTTAAAAAACTGGACTCCATTATCCTTCCATTTATTTGGGGCTATAAAGCCCAGCGTATATCAAAGGCGCATCTTCAAAAGCCAAAAAATGAGGGAGACATGGGCCTTCCTGTATTTAGGCACTACTATTGGGCAGCCAATGCTAGAGCCCTGATCTACTGGCAAAGGGGATTTCCAGATGAAATTTTGAATAACAATAATAACCCCCTGTGGCTAAACATTGAAAGCACAGCAGTGAAGAATTCCTCCCTCTGTACATTGCTCTTTTCCGAAACAGAATCCCCACGCAAGTTGGTTGGTGAGAATTTTATGTTAAGAAAATCTATTCGAATTTAAAATCAGATAAGAAGTTTCAGTACATTGTCAAATGTCCCTATTTACACCCCCATATGTCACAACCACTCCTTTTTGCCATCACAGACAGATGGGGTGTTTGCTGTATATATATATATATGTGTGTGTGTATATATGTGTATATATATATGTGTGTATATATATATATATATATAGATAGAGAGAGAGAGAGAGAGAGAGAGAAAAAGTATATATATATATATACATATAGATGGTATATATATTAAACGAAGCAAACTTTTTGTCTCTATATATATATATATAGAGACAAAAAGTTTGCTTCGTTTAATCAGCTGAAATCAAAATTTAACCTTTCCAACTCTCATTTTTTTCGCTATCTCCAAATTAGGCACTACGTTAAAGACCAGATTTCAAATTTTCAAACCATGCCTGACAGTTGCCCACTCTACGAGCTCCTGCAGCTTCCTCCAGACTCCAAAAATCTAATATCTGGCTTTGTGCGTCTATTCACCACCTCTGTATCCACTCGCCATCTAAAAGAAGCCTGGTGAATCTACTGAGCTGAATTTCAAGGTGTCTGACGACATATGGAATGAAGGTTTGACCAGAATCCAAACTTGTTCGATCAATGCCAGGTATAAACTGATCCAGTTTAAAGTCATCCATAGACTTCATTACTCAAAGACCAAATTACATCGAATCTACCCAGCTATTTCTCCATTATGTGACAGGTGCAAAGGTGCAGATGGTTCTTTAACACACATTTTCTGGCTCTGTCCTCATATACCAAGATACTGGTCTGAAATATTTACGTGGTTCTCTGGGGGTTTATGGAAAAGATATTCCCCCTGGTCCAGAACTGGCACTTTTTGGATGCTCAGAGACTGCTTTGTACTTCACTTCTGAAGAACAACAAGCACTGATGCTTGGTATGGTGGCAGCCAAGAAAATGATCATAACTGACTGGAAACATCCCACACCCCCCCCTGCTTCAAAAAATGGCTCAATGAAATGAAAACAATCATACAGATGGAAAGCATGCGCTTCTACAACTCCAAGATACCCAACAACTTTTTAAGTGTTTGGGGACCATTTGTCAACCACCTCAAAGACCAATAATTTCATAAGCATATTATTTGCAGTGATGTAGTCCTGTGCTTTTTACTTGTACTCTTGCAATACCTGACTGTGTAGCACCATATGGATTGCACCAAACCGTTATGTCTGGCGGCTCTTATGTTATTTTTACTTTTTTCTTTGATGTCTTTTTTTTAATTTATTGTTTTTTGTTTTTGTTTTTGTTTGTTTCCTTCGCTTTCTTTTGTCTTGTTTTGTTTAAATAAAAACATTTTAAAAATAAATAGGAAAGCAGTATGAAATCATACCATATCAACATGCTTTATGGCGGCTAACCGCATCTGACAAATGTATTTGCGAAGCTTGAAGATTTGACGCGCAGACTACATGGAGGGGAGCACGGGGAACTGCAGGTGCTGCAAACTTAAGCAGAAATCAAAGTGCTGGATGAATTCAGCGGGCCTGGCAAAATTAGTGGAACCAAGCAGATGGACTACATTTCCGGTTGGGACTGTTCTTTGGAGCAGATTGAGGGGAATGAATGACATTTGACAATGAGCATCGTAAAATGCAAGTATCGGGATCTTATTGTTGTCACGTGTACCGAGGTAGAGAGAAAATCTTTTTGTTGTGTGCCATCCGGTCAAAGAAAAGATTATTCGTGATTATAATCAAGTCGTGCACAGAGTATATGTTAAATGATCGAGGGTACAACAATTATTGCAAAATAACGTCCACTGGAAATTCGTTTAAAGGTCACAAAGAGGTAGCTAGTAGGTCGGGATCACACTCGACCTGGTGAGAGGACGGTTCAGAAGCCTGATAATTGCTGGGAAGAAACTGTGTCTGAATCTGGAGTATGCATTTCCACACCTCTGCGCCTTTTGCATGATGTGAGATGGGAAATGATGAAGTGACTCGGATGAGTCTGGTCATTTGTTATTTTGTTGCCCCACAACTCTGCAATTTCTTGCAGCCTTGGATGGAACTGTCCCCAAAACCATACTAAGCTGTATCCTAATAAAAATATTTCTGTAGAAGTGGGTGAGGTTTATTGGGGTCATCCCGAAATTCCAAAACGCTCTAAGGAAGTAGAGGCATTGGTGTGCTTTGTTGACCATTGTTTCGATGTCCCTGCTCCTGGACTAATCCCTTGTGATATTTATTCATCAGAATCTGAAGCTATCGGCCATCTCTACTACGGCAGCACCAGTGTAAACCGGGGTCTGTGTATTGCTTCACTCCCTGAAGTCAATCACAATTTCATTCGTTTTCTGACATTAACGGAGAATGTTATCTTGGCACCTCATGACCTTTATGCACGCCATCTCATCATTTGAAATCCAGCCCACTTCAGCGGTGTCAGCTGCGATATCCTAGTATTGGAGGGAGCGTGTAGGTGTGGGTTGCAAGCTAAATGTCGGGGGAGTCCAGAACCAGGGGTCACCATTTAAAAATAAGGGGTAGGCTATTTAGAACTGAGAGGTGGAAAAACCTTTTCACTCAGAGAGTTGTGAATCTGTGGAATTATCTGCCACAGGCAGTGGAGGCCAATTCACTGGATAAATTCGAGAGAGTTAGATTTTGCTCTAAGGGCTGATGGAATCTAGGGATATGGGGAGAAAGCAGGAATGGGGTACTGATTTTGGATGATCAGCCTTTATCGTATTGAATGGCGGTGCTGGCTCAAAGGACCGAATGGCCTACCCTTGCACCTATTTCCTATGTTGCTATGTTTCTACCATTTATGGCACCGTAAATCCATCGAAAAGGTTGGCCGAGGCTTCAGTTTCTGTGCTGCACAGCTCTATAACTGCATGTCTCCACGGCTCTTCACAGCTGGTCATCAAACGCACGAAGAGAGGATGCCGTGCAACCAATTCCGGGCTTCTCATACTGGTGACACAGAAAGAGCCCCAGGTCCGAAAACTGAAATAGAAATGCTTTGTGAAAATGCACAACTTGCTCTTCAAATTAGAGGAATTGCTGAAAGCAATGGTAAAATAAAGTAAAGTAAATGTTATTTATATAGCACATTTAAATCAACTCGCGTTGAAACCAAAGTGCTTTACATAAAATAAATAATTACGTTTCCGTACATCCGTAGAAAAATTAAAAATAAGAAAAATGCCACAACACATTATAGAATTCAACATGAACGCCCCCCCCCCCCCCCCCCCCCCCCACAACAGAATCAAAATGTTCCACTGTGGGGAAAGGCATCAGAAAGTTCAGTTCTCTTCCTCTGTGAAACATCCGAAGTCGGGGCCTATTTGTGGCCTCCTCAGCCAGTCCAGGCACTCTTGCCGCAAGGTCTGAATGACAATAAAGCTTTCCATGATTCCATGATGACCTTCCCGCTACACACTTTGACAATCATCTCCAATTTCACCAACTTTGGCTGTGTCTGCAAATCGACTAACCAGCCCGTCTATGCTTCTATCAAAGTCATCTGTATATATACCATTTGTCATTCTGTTGCCCCACAACTCTGCAATTTCTTGCAGCCTTGGATGGAACTGTCCCCAAAACCATACTATGCTGTATCCTGATAAAATTTATCCTAATAAAATTATTTCGGTAGAAGTGGGCGAGGTTTATTGGGATCATCCCGAAATTCCAAAACGCTCTAAGGAAGTAGAGGCATTGGTGTGCTTTGGTGGCCATTGTTTCCATGTCCCTGGTCCTGGATAAATCCCTTGTGATATTTATTGCTCAGAATCTGAAGCTATCGGCCATCTCTACTTCGGCAGCACCAGTGTAAACCGGGGTCTGTGTATTGCTTAACTCCCTGAAGTCAATCACAATTTCATTCGTTTTTCTGACATTAACGGAGAATGTTATCTTGGCACCAGATGACAAGGTTCTCAATCTCCTTTATGCACGCCATCTCATCATTTGAAATCCAGCCCACTTCAGCGGTGTCAGCTGTGATATCCTCGTATTGGAGGGAGCGTGTAAGTGTGGGTTGCAAGCTGATTATTGCAGAGGTGGACATGTTTTCAAGTTGGAAGATGTAACTTGTTATTTTTCCCAGGGGTGAATTCTTGCCCCTCAGTTATTTGCAATTTAATTCCGCGCCTGGAAGAGGGGAATCTGGGGAAGATGCTTGCGTCAATTATTAAAGATGTAATGGTAGCGTATTGGAAAGCAAAGTCAGCGTGGATTTATGAAGGAGAAATCATGCTCGACTAATCTGGAATATTTTGAGGCTGTAACAAGTAGAATGGATAAGGGAGGGCCAGTGGATGTGGTGTATCTGGACTTGCAAAAACGCTTTGAAAAGGTCCCACATTAGAGGTTAGTTTGCAAAAGTAGAGCACATAGTGTTGGGGGTAGTGTATTGACATGGATAGATAACTGTTTGGCAGACAGGAAGCAAAGAGTAGGAATTAACCGGTCCTTTTCTGAATGGTAGGCAGTGACTCGTGGGGTGCCGCAAGGCTCAATGCTGGGACCGCAGGAATTAAATGTAACATCTCCAAGATGGCGGATGACACAAAACTGGGTGGCAGTGGGAGGTGCGAGAAGGATGCTATGAGGCTGCAGTGTTACTTGGTTATCGACTTTGGTGGCAAGAACAAGAAGGCAGATTATTGTCTGAATGGTGTCAGATTAGGAAAAGGGGAGGTGCAACGAGACTCGGGTGTCCTTGTACATCAGTCGCTGGAAGTAAACATGCAAGTACAGTGAAGAAAGCAGATGGCATGTTGGCCTCCATGGCAGGCCAATTTGAGTATCAGAGCAAGGAGGTCCAACTGCATTTTTTACTCTGCCCTGGTGTGACCACACTTGGATATTGTGTGCAGTTTTGATCTGCTAATTTGAGGAAGGACATTCTTGTTTTTGAGGGAGTTCAGCATAGGGATACCAGGTTAATTCCTGGGAGGGTACTAGATTAGATTAGATTAGATTCAATTTTATTGTCATTGCACATATTACAAATACAGGTACAACAAAATGCAGTTTTGCATCTAACCAGAATGCAAAGTAGTAAAGTGCTGATTAAGACAATATATACAAATGAGGATATATTGGTGTATGTACATAGGCATATACATATATACAGATAGTTGCTAAGGTGCAAAAGATTGACATGTGCTATATTCTAGTGAATAAGAGCTTAACTATAAATTATATAAACTATAAATAATACCGATGAGAGGTTGGGGGGGGTGCTAGCTCCGGGCCTGTGACTTCAGCAGGGTAATGGTGTTGGGGAAGAAGCTGGTCCTTAGCCTGCTGGTGCGAGACCTCAGGCTCCTGTATGGTTGGGGTTGGGTGTGAGGGGTCCTTAATGATTTTGGCAGCCCGTCTCAGACACCGTGTGCGGTGAAGGACAGCCATGGCAGGGGGCGGGGTACCGGTGATGTGATGGGCGGTTTTCACCACCCGTTGCAGCGCCCTCCTGTCAGCTGTGGTGCAGCCGCTGTACCACACTGTTAAGCAGGTGGTCAGGATGCTTTCTCTGGTACAGCGGTGGACGTTGGACAGGATCTGAGGACAGGTAAACTTTCTTAAGCCTCCTCACAAAGTAGAGGCGCTGATGCGCCTTTTTAATCAGTTTGGAAGTGTTGAGGGACCAGGACAGATCCTCAGGGATGTGTACCCTGTTGAATTTGAAGTTGGAGACGCACTCCACCCCAGTCTCGTTTATGTGGAGGGGGGGGGGGGGGGGGGGGGGTGTCTGCGGCCTCTAGCCTTGCGGTAGTCCACAATGATTTCCTTCGTCTTCTGCGTGTTGAGGACAAGGTTGTTGTTGGTACCTCAAGCTGCCAGGTGCTGGACCTTCGCCCTGTAGGCTGATTCATTGTTGTCACTGATCAGTCCATGGTGTCGTCAGCGAATTTTATGATGGAGTTATGATGGAGCCATGCATAGGGAGACAGTCGTGGGTAAAGAGTGGATAAATGTGGATAAAGGTGAGGTTATCCACTTGGGTGGCAAAATAGGAAAACAGACTATTATCTAAATGGAGGCCGATTAGGAAAAGGGGAGATGCAGCGCGACCTGGGTGTCATGGTACACCAGTCATTGAAAGTAGGCATGCAGGTACAGCAGGCAGTGAAGAAAGCGAATGGTATGTTAGCTTCCATAGCAAAAGGATTTGAGTATAGGAGCAGGGAGGTTCTACTTCAGTTGTATAGGGTCTTGGTGAGACCACACCTGGAGTATTGCATACAGTTCTGGTCTCCAAATCTGAGGAAGGACATTATTGCCATAGAGGGAGTGCAGCGAAGGTTCACCAGACTGATTCCTGGGATGTCAGGACTGTCTTATGAACAAAGACTGCATAGACTCGGTTTATACTCTCCAGAATTTAGGAGATTGAGAGGGGATCTTATAGAAACTTACAAGATTCTTAAGGGGTTGGACAGGCTAGATGTAGGAAGATTGTTCCCGATGTTGGGGAGGTCCAGGACAAGGGGTCACAGCTTAAGGATAAGGGGGAAATCCTTTAGGACCGAGAGGAGAAGGAATTCTTTCACACAGAGAGTGGTGGGTCTCTGGAACTCCCTGCCACAGAGGGTAGATGAGGCCAGTTCATTGGCTATATTTAAGAGGGAGTAAGATGTGGCCCTTGTGGCTAAGGGGGTCAGAGGGTATGGAGAGAAGGCAGGTACGGGATACTGAGTTGGATGATCAGCCATGATCATATTGAATGGTGGTGCAGGCTCGAAGGGCCGAATGGCCTAGTCCTGCACCTAATTTCTATGTTTCTATGTTTCTAAGAGGGAGTAGAGGAGAGGGCTGAGCACACAGCCCTGTGGCACGCCGGTGTTCAGTGTCAGAGTGGAGGAGGTGAGGTTGTTAATCCTAACAGGCTGGGGTCTGTTAGTGAGGAAATCGAGTGTCCATTTGCAGAGGGAGATGTTGATGCCAAGCCCGCTGAGTTTGGTGATCAGACTGGCGGGGATGACAGTATTAAATGCAGAGCTGAAGTCAATGAATAACAACCTGATGTCGAAGTTGTTATTGTCCAGGTGGGTCAGGGCAGAGTGAAGAGCCCCTGATATGGCATCCTCTGTTGACCTGTTGGGTCGATAGGCAAACTGATGGGGGTTCAGTGTGGGAGGGAGGCTGGATTTGAGGTGAGCCAGGATCAGTCTCTCGAAGCACTTCGCGATGATGGGGGTGAGTGCCGCTGGGCGTAAGTCGTTGAGACACCCTGAAGCTGACTATTTGGGCACTGGCATGATGGTTGTGGTCTTGAGGCATGTAGGGTCGACACCCTCGGCCAGTGACAGATTGAAGACGTCAGTGAAGACCAGGGATAGTTGTCCATCACATGCCCTGAGAACATGCCCGTTGAAGCCGTCGGGGGCGGCAGCTTTGTGCTCATTCACTTTGCTCAGTACCTTGTACAGCTGAGGTGGAGAGACAGAGGGGCTGCTCATTCGGGGGTGGGGCAGCTTTGATGGCTGGTGCTTTATTGTCCCAGTCAAAACTAGCATAGAAATAGTTTAGCTCATCAGGCAGGGAGGCATCGTTGGCTGGGGGGGGGGGTGTTAACTTTGTTGTAGTCTGTGATGGACTTGATGCCTTGACATATGTGTCTGGGGTCGGAGTTATTTTGAAAATGCTCCTCGATCTGCAGCTTGTGTATGACTGACAAATTATGAAAGAATGGATTGACTAGGCTTATATTCACTGTAATTTAGATGAGAGGGGATCTTATAGAAACATATAACATTCTTGAGGGATTGGACAGGCTAGATGCATTAAATGTCCGTGATGTTGGGGGAGTCCAGAACCAGGGGTCACCGATTAAAAATAAGGGGTAGGCTATTTAGAACTGAGAGGTGGAAAAACCTTTTCACTCAGAGAGTTGTGAATCTGTGGAATTATATGCTGCGTGCAGTGGAGGCCAATTCACTGGATAAATTCGAGAGAGTTAGATTTTGCTCTAAGGGCTGATGGAATCTAGGGATATGGGGAGAAAGCAGGAATGGGGTACTGAATTTGGATGATCAGCCATTATCGTATTGAATGGCGGTGCTGGCTCAAATGACCGAATGGCCTACCCTTGCACCTATTTCCTATGTTGCTATGTTTCTACCGTTTATGGCACTGTGACTCCAGTAAATCCATCGACAAGGTTGGCCGAGGGTTCAGTTTCTGTGCTGTACAGCTCTATAACTGCATGTCTCCATGGCTCTTCACAGCTGGTCATCAAACGCACGAAGAGAGGATGCCGTGCGACCAATTCCAGACTTCTCCTACTGGTGACACAGAAAGAGCCCCAGGTCCGAAAACTGAAATGGAAACGCTTTGTGAAAATGCACAACTTGCTCTCCAAATTAGAGGAATTGCTGAAAGCAATAGTAAAATAAAGTAAAGAAAATGTTATTTATATAGCACATTTAAATTAACTCGCGTTGAAACCAAAGTGCTTTACATAAAATAAATAATTACGTTTCCGTACATCCGTAGAAAAATTAAAAATAAGAAAAATGCCACAACACATTATAGAATTCAACATGAACGTCCCCCCCCACAACAGAATCAAAATGTTCCAGTGTGGGGAAAGGCATCAGAAAGTTCAGTTCTCTTCCTCTGTGAAACACCCGAAGTCGGGGTCTATTTGTGGCCTCCTCAGCCAGTCCAGGCACTCTTGCCGCAAGGTCTGAATGACAATAAAGTTTTCCATGATTCCACGATTCCATGATAATCTTCCCGCTACACACTTTGACAATCATCTGCAATTTCACCAACTTTGGTTGTGTCTGCAAATGGACTAACCAGCCCGTCTATGCTTCTATCAAAGTCATCTGTATATATATGTATATATATATATATATATATATATATATATCATAAACAGCACAGTTGCAAGTACAGACCAATGCTGAACTCCATCTGACACGGACCAGCTAGAATAACCCTCCCAAAACACCCATATGCCCTCTAATCAGAAAAAAACAGCTCTGAATCTAATCGAGCAATTCGCCATGAATCTCATGTATCTGCTGGATCCCCTCGATTCTCCTTCTCTGGACAAGAGACTCTGCATCTAATTGATCTATTCTTCTCATGATTTTGTACACCTCTATAAGATCCCCCCTCATCCTCCTGCGCTCCATGGAACAGAGACCCAGCCTAAGCAACCCCTTCCTATACCTCACACACTCTGGGCCTGGTAACATCCACATAAATCTTTTCTGAACCCTTTCAAGCTTGATATATCTTTCCTATAACACGGTGCCCAGATCTGAACACAATATTCTAAATGTGGTCTCACCAACGTCTTAAACAACTGCAACATGACCTCCCAAATTCTATACTCAATACTCTGATTGATAAAGGCCAAAGTGCCAAAAGCCTTCATGACCACCTTATCTACCTGCGACTCGACTTTCACGAAACCATGCACCTGTACTCCTAAATCCCTCTGCTCTACAACACTACCCGGTGACATGCCATTATTGTGTAGGTCCTGCCCTTGTTCAGCCATTCCTCCGCCCATCTGTCCGATCGATCCAGATCCAGCTGCAATCTTTCACAACCATCTTCAGTATCTGTAAAACTACTCACTTTTGCATCATCAGCAAACTTGCTAATCTTCCCCTGTCTGTTCTCCAAATCATTGATGTAAATGACAAACTGTCATGGGCACAGCAGGCACACCATTAGTCACAGACTTCCAGTCCGAGAAGCAAGCTTCCACCATCACCTTCTGCTTCCTTCCATGAAGTCAATTTGTTATCCATTCAGCCATCTCTCCTTGGATCTCATGTGATCTAACCTTCCAGAGCGGCCTACCATGCGAGACCCATGATAAATACTGGGGATTTGCACCGTCTCCTGTCTCTCTGTGTCCCTCACCCTCACTCTCTCTCATCTCCAGGCTGGAGCGTGTCGGTCTCACAGGTTCTGGAGCCGGGGATCTCGTCCCCGCCCTCAGTACAAACCCCTCACTGACGAAGATGAACCTGACACACAACTCCCTCACAGACCGATCTGACCCTCTCTCCGCCGCCTCATACTGACCCTCCCGTGTCTGGAGAGGATCATGTGAGTTTTTGTGTTAGTGTTTAATGTGATAAAATATCAGGGGATCCACGGGCTCCTCCTGTGGTTTTGTTCTGTAAGTGTTGTTGAAATATTAACCCCAGTCCCTGTTATTGACAACGTTGTTTAATCTGTTTATTTCCTTTTTATTCCTCGACTTGTTTCAGGCTGGGGGTGAATGAGTTCAGTGAATATGGACGGAACCAGCTGCTGAGTCTGCGGGGAACCAGACCCGCACTGAGTGTAGAGGTGTGAACATCTCCGGTGTGAACGTCACCGTCCTGGGGACTGGAATATTGTTGGCCGATTCCCCGCCCTCCCCTTTAAATGGCTACCCTCCCCTTTAAATTCCAACGGTTCCCGGGCCAGGCGGGCTGTGACGTCAGAAGCGGCTCTGCCTGCTGTGACGCGACCAGGATACGCGGCGCTGCCGGATATCCGGTGCTGCCCCCCAATGGGGGACGGGGGGAATACGCGAGTTCGGTATTCCGACTGCGCATACACAGGTCATGCATGGGTCGCTCGGGATAAACACTTTTGGCGGCCGTGCCGATGCATGGATGCAGACCTGCGTCTCGCCCCTAAGCAACCGCCGCTGGGCCGTCTTAGGCTCTGAACCACCTCGGCTCTGCCTGTCTCGCCGGCCCGAAGCAGTGGTGGCCCAGGCCCGCAGGCGACGCGGAAAAGAACCACCAACTCCAGCTCAACTCCGCTCAACCCGCCGGCGGGACAGGCAGAGTCGAGCTGGGGCAGGCGCCTCCCCACCGCGCTGGCTGTGGTCCTAGATCGCCGCTCCCGTCCACGACCTCGGACGACACTTCCGCCCGCGGACCTCTGGATAGAAGACCCTCCTTCAGACTTCCTACACATTAGACATTTGCGCCATGGTTAGGATGGATTGGAGCGGGGATTTCGATGGGCACAAATTTGCGTTGAGTGAACTGAGTGTTCTTACCGTCCTGGTCCTCACCGTACACCGGCATTTTGTGAGATTGGTTGCATCCCAAATTCAGCTCAGCCAACGTCGGTCACATTATCCGGACAGGCGGCGGGGGTTCAGGAGTTGATGTGAGGCACCGGTGATACTCTGGAATCCTAGCCGGCCGTGGGGTCGAGGAGTCAGCGCCCGACACGGGGAGTAGAGGTGTCAATTTTTCCAGCGCCTCCCCGCTGGTGCCTGCGGGGAGGCGCCAGCTACCGCGGGCCGCTCACCTGCCGGGCGCTGACTCCTCGATCCCACTGCTCGGCGGCGGCCGGCTAGGATTCCAGAGCATGGCCGATGCCTCACATCACTCTCACAAAGCGCCGGTGTATGACGAGGATGGTAAGAACACTCAGTTCACTCAACGCAAACTTCAGGTCATTTGTTCGTTGCGCCGCGGAAATCTCCAGCGCGGTCCAGACGAGGGGGTTCCCAAGTTGCATTATCACGATTGAGGACATTTTCTCGACTCCTAGAAGCAACGAGCCATGGCTTTACCAGTGGTTGTCTGTCTGAATGCAATTTCTCCCCGATCACTCACCGTCAGCCTATTCTCTCCCCGTCTCACACTCGCATCTATCCCCTCTCTCTCGCTGTTACACCCCGATTTCCCCCGCTACCACACACCCCGTTCGCTTTTTAAATTCTCGAATGACGTTTGATTCCATGCGATTTTCGGAATACTGAACTCGCTTATTGCAGCTGGACCTGCAGGATCCCGGGTGAGACTTTACCATCAGCGGCCCCCGCTCCTGCTGCGGATTGATGGGGACAACAGCAGCATTGTTCAAATTCTTAATTCACAGAACAATGTCTGTTACTGGTTTATCATCTGTAAATGAAACGTAAATCTCTATTCCTATAAAAGTTTCATCTTGTATGGGAATGGGAGGGATGGAGAGGGGGGGGGGGAATGGGGGAGTGAGTGTGTTGGATAGTGTTAGTGGACGGAGATCGCTGGTTGGCGCGGACTCGGTGTGCCGAAGGGCCTGTTTCCGTACTGCATCTCTGAACTAAGGAGGAGAGAGAGAGGGGAGAGGGGAGAAACTTTACTTTACCAGCATATCTGCCACATGCGTGTCCTTAACATGTGAAGCAAGAACATGCGTGAGCGCTTGAACATACCAAGAACTGTGATGTGTGTTCATCAAGGTAGATGTGCCTGGGGTCAGAGAAAGGGGAAGAAATACAGCAACATGGACAATAGGTGCAGGAGTAGGCCATTCGGCCCTTCGAGTCAGCACCGCCATTCAATGTGATCATGACTGATCATCACCAATCAGTACCCCGTTCCTGCCTTCCCGCCATATCCCCCGACTCTGCTATCTTCAATTATCTATCTAGCTCTCTCGTGAAAACACCCAGTGAACCGGCCTCCGCTGCCTTCTGGGCAGAGAATCCCACAGATTCACAACTCTCTGGGTGTAAAAGATTTTCCTCATCTCAGTTCTAAATGGCAAACCCCTTATTCTTAAACCGTGCGGCCCCTGGTTCTGGACTCCCCCAACATTGGGAACATGTTTCCTGCCTCTTGCATGTCCAATCCCTTAATAATCTTATATGTTTCAATAAGATCCCATCTCATCATTCTAAATCTCAGAGTATACAAGTCCAGCCACTCCATTCTCTCAGCATATGACAGTACCAGCATTCCAGGAATTAACCTTGTTAATTCAATTCAATTCAATTCAACTTTAATGTCATTGCACAAATACAAGTATAGGTACAACGAAATGCAGTTTAGCGTCGTTCGTAGTGATAGCGATATAGAAAAAATAAATACAGGGTGCAGTGATAGCAACATGGAAAAATAAATACAGGGTACAGACAAGTCTATCAGCGGGACTCCGAGTTCAGCAGTCTGATGGTGTTGTTGTAGAAGCTGTTCTTCATCCTACTGGTGCGGGACCTGAGGCTCCTGTACCGCCTCCCTGATGGTAGGAGGGCAAACAGTCCATGGTTAGGGTGTGAGGGGTCCTTGATGATCTTCCCGGCCCGCTTCAGGCACCGTTTTCGGTGGAGGGCATCCATGGCAGGGAGCGGGGCACGTCCCTGTACTGGGCGGTTTTCACCACCCGTTGTAGTGCCTTCCTGTCTGCCACGGTGCAACTGCTGTACCATACCGTAAAGCAGGTGGTCAGGATGCTTTCAATGGTGCAGCGGTAGAAGTTCGTCAGGATCCGGGGGGACAGGTGGGCTTTTTTGAGCCTCCTCAGAAAGTAAAGGCGCTGCTGTGCCTTTTTGATCAGCTTTGAGGTGTTGAGGGACCAGGACAGATCCTCCGAGATGTGTACCCCGAGGAATTTGTAGTTGGAGACCCGCTCCACCTCAGTCCCGTTTATATGGATGCGGGTGTGTCTGCCCCCTCTGTTCTTCCTAAAGTCAACAATGATTTCCTTCGTCTTCTGGGAGTTGAGGACGAGGTTGCTGTTGGCACACCAGGTAGTCAGGTGCTGGACCTCCTCCCTGTAGGCTGACTCGTCATTATCACTGATCAGTCCTACCACCGTGGTGTCGTCGGCAAATTTTATGATGGCGTTGGAGCCATACTTAGGGATGCAGTCATGGGTGAAGAGGGAGTAGAGGAGAGGGCTGAGCACACAGCCCTGTGGCACGCCGGTGTTCAGTGTTATAGTGGAGGAGGTGAGGTTGTTGACCCTAACAGACTGTGGTCTGTTAGTGAGGAAATCCAGTGTCCAATTGCAGAGGGAGGTGGAGATGCCAAGACCGCTGAGTTTGGTGATCAAGCTAGCGGGTATGACAGTGTTAAAGGCGGAGCTGAAGTCAATGAACAACAACCTGATGTAGGTGTTGTTGCTGTCCAGGTGGGTCAGGGCAGAGTGTAAGGCCGCCGATATGGCGTCCTCTGTAGACCTGTTTGTCCGGTAGGCAAATTGGTGGGAGTCCAGTGTGGGGGGGAAGCTGGCTTTGAGGTGAGTCAGTATCAGCCACTCAAAGCACTTGGCGATGACAGGGGTGAGTGCCACTGGCCGGTAGTTGTTGAGACTCCCTGTCGCTGATTGTTTGGGCACTGGCACAATGGTAGATGTCTTGAGGCAAGTGGGGACAACACCTGGGCCAGTGACAGATTGAAAATGTCAGTGAGGACCAGGGATAGTTGTCCAGCACATGCCCTGAGCACCCGCCCGGGGATGCCATCGGGGCCGGTAGCTTTGTTCTCATTCACCTTGCTCAGTGCGTCTTGTACAGCAGAGGTGGAGAGACTGAGGGGTTGTTCATTCGGGGGTGGTGCAACTTTGATGGCTGGAGTTTTGTTGTCCCGGTCAAAGCGAGCATAGAAGTGGTTTAGCTCATTAGGAAGGGAGGCATTGTCTGGGGGGGGTGTTGATTTTATGGTAGTCGGTAATGGATTTGATTCCTTGCCACATGTGCTTGGGGTCAGAGTTGTTTCGGAAATGCTCCTCAATCCGCTGTTTGTGATTGAGTTTAGCATTCCTAATTCTCTTTTTCAGATTGGCCCTGGATGAGCTGTATCCCTCAGCGTCGCCAGATTTAAAAGCGGCGTCTCGAGCCTTCAGCAGGAGTCTGACCTCCCTGCTCATCCACGGCTTCTGGTTAGGGAAGGTCTTTATCACTTTATGGGTGGTGACGTTATCAGTGCAGAATTTTATATAGTCCAGAACGGTTGAGGTGTATGAATTTATGTCCACATGGGAGTTAAAGGTGGCCTGGGTGGCAAACACACTCCAGTCTGTTTGCTGAAACTGTTCCTGTAAAACAGAAACACACCCCTCAGGCCAGACCTTCACTGTCCTCACGGTAGGTTTCACACGTCTGATCAGAGGTGTGTATTTGGGGAGCAGGAACAGAGAGAGGTGATCAGACTGTCCCAGGTGGGGGAGGGGGAGGGCTTTGTATGCTTCAGTAATATTGGTATATACTAGGTCCAAAATATTGTTACCTCTGGTTGGGCAGGAGACATGTTGGTGGAATCTGGGGAGCACAGTTTTAGAGTTGGAGTGGTTAAAATCGCCAGCAACAATAAAAGCCCCCTCTGGGTGGGCAGTTAGTTGTTTGCTGATAGCAGCTTGCAGCTCTTCCATTGCAAGCCTGGCATTAGCGTCCGGGGGTACATAGACTGCAGTGATGACAGTCGATGTAAATTCCCTGGGCAGATAGAAGGGCCTGCACTTTAACATCAGGTATTCCAGGTCAGCAGAGCAGTGGATACCAATCCTGACAGCGTCTGTGCACCATGATTTGTTCACATAGATGCACAGTCACCGCCCTTGGTCTTACCGGTAATTAACCACATACGCTGCACTCCCTCAATAGCAAACATGTCCTTCCTCAAATTAGAAGACCAAACTGCACACAATACTCCAGGTATGGTCTCACCAGGGCCATGCACGACTGCAGAAGGACCTATTTGCTCTTATACTCAACTCCTCTTGCAATGAAAGCCAACATAAAGTTGGCAATATATTAATCTGATGAACGTTTGTAAACTATCAACATATGCAGTCTTTGATTGTGTTAATAGTCTGTATGTTCATTTTTTATTTTTTTTTAAAATAAATGTATTTGTATAATTTTAAAATACGTATCGTCATCCGCTGCACTGCAGGCCCTTTACGTTTCTGGTCAACACTCCCACCGTGTGGTGATCCGCTGCACTGCAGGCCTGGCCAATTATATCTACGGACCTGCAGTGCAGCGGATCACCACGCGGTGGGAGTGTTGTCCACATACCAGACGAACCAGCAGTGCAGCAGATCACCACATGGTGGGAGTTTTGACCACAGATTGGCCGGGCCTGCAATGCAGCGGATCACCACATGCTGGGAGTGTTGACCAAAAACTGGCGCAACTTATTATATGAATTCAATGCACATTGGAATTTGCTGTCTGAAAAAGATTTAATTGTGCTCTTTACTGCAAAATCGTTCTTTATTGCTCTATGGCCCATTTCCTTTTCCTGTAATACACCCATTCCCTCGATGCCAACATTTGTAAAAGCCCTGAAACCAGGGAAACAGAAAAATAGGTGCCGGAGTGGGCCATTCTGCCATTGGTGTGAATATTGAAGACAGACGCAGATCGGTGACATTTCAAAGTTAATGTGAACTAGTCATTAACCACTTGTGTGAAATGGTTAATGATAACTACCCTAAGCAAAGCATGAAAGACTTTCAGGCAAAAGGAAGCTGTGTGTGATGTGTAGAGTGGTTATTCATTGAGCTTTGTACTGGGCAAAGAGTTGTATATGGATGCTCTTGCTCAATAGACACAAAGTGCTGGAGTATCTCAACGGGTCAGGCAACATCACTGGAGAACATGGATCGGTGATGATTCAGAGTGCTGGAGTAACTCAGCGGGTCAGGCAGCATCTCTGGTCAATTTGGATAGACGATGTTTCAGGTCTGAAGAAGGGTCGTGAATCAAAAAAACGTTTCCTATCCACATGTTCTCCACAGACAGACACAAAATGTGGGAGTAACTCAGCGGGACAGGCAGCATCTCTGGAGAGAAGGAACCTTCTTCTGACAGAGAATCACAGGAGAGGGAGACACAGAGATAAGGAAGTCTAAGGTGTTACTCCAACACCCTATTATCTGAATGGTTAGGTTAGGAAAAGGGGAAGTACAACAAGAATTATGTCCTTGTACATCTGTCACTGAAAGTAAGCATGCAGGTACAGCAGGCATTGTACAAAGCTAATGGCATGTTGGCGTTCATAAGGTGAGGAGTTGGGTTTCAGCGCAAGGAGGTCCTACTGCAGTTGTACAGGGCCCCAGTGACGCCACAACTGGAGTATTGTGCGCAGTTTTGGACCTAATTTGCGGAAGGACATTATTGCTATTGAGGGAGTGCAGCATAGGTTCACAAGGTTAATTCCTGGGATGGCGGGACTGACATATGTTGAAAGAATGGGTCGACTGGGTTTGTATTCACTGAAATTCAGGATGATGGGGATCTTATAGAATCATATAAAATTAGAAAGGGATTGGACAGGGTAGATGCAGGAAACATGTTCCCCATGTTGGGGTAGACCAGAACTGTTAAGGTTCATTTCTTAAAACAGACAACTCACAATAAGTTAGATCAACCAACACAAGGTTTACTGATTATTTAGCCGGCGAGAGTGCCAGGGTATCCAAAGTCAAGTATGCAACACATACTTAACCCTCCTGGTTCATCACTCTAATGAACAAATGCACACAGTATCTTTTTATAGCATTTTGGAAATGTAGTCACATGTTTATACAGAGTTGGAGCAATGACGTCTAGCACATCAATCACAGAGTATACCCATTCAAAGCATTCTTGTCACTAACACAATACTTCTCATGCTATGGTTATATCGATCACAAACTTTAGTTACAAACCCCCAAACAACAGGAACTTAGTCAAAGGTCTATCATCTGCAGTACCTTCTTAAACAATGTAAGGATCCTTATCAATTCCCACAGAAGTTCCTGTTCACAGAGACCCAACTACAAAGGAAACACATCCTCTCTCAAGGCTTCTGTTTACAGAAGCCAGCACCTTCTCAGGAAACACATCCTCTCCCACCATTGTCAATATATTTTGCTTGGCACAACAGGAAGCAGCTTGGATGCAGTTTGAATGCTGGCCTCCAATTTCCTGATCACCAGCTCATCTACAGCACAGAATTACAAAGCTTCAGAACCCAAAACCCAAAGAAGTCAAATTAATTATTACTTAATAAGATACCTTACGTTATAATTTATATTATATAACTAGGATATTGTCAGAACCAGGGGCCACAGTTTAAGAATAAGGGCTAAGTCATTTAGGATTGAGATGGGGGAAAAAGGTTTTAACCCAGAGAGTTGTGAATCTGTGGAATTCCCTGCCACAGAAGGCAGTGGAGGTCAATTCACTGGATGTTTTCAAGAGTTAGTTCAGTTCACATTTACATGTACCAATTAAGGTACAGTGATATTTCAGTTACCATACAGCCATACTAATAAATGCAAAAAGACACCCAGCCACCTAAAATAAAATTTAACATAAACATCCACCACAGCGGAATCCACATTCCTCACTGTGATGGAAGGTAATAAAGTTCAATCATCTTTCTCATTTGTTCACCTGTTGTTGGGGCTGTTGAACCCTCCGCAGTCGCTGTTGCTGACGGTCCAATGTCAGAAGCCCTTGCTTGAAGGATGACTGAAATTCCAACGTCGGGTCGGATTGGAACACTCCGCAGCATGGAGGTCCCGAGTCGGCCACTTCTTACCGGAGACCGAGGACTTTGCGGTGTTAAAGTTGACAGGCCCCGAGGCTGGAGCTCCTCATGGGCCCTCGGCAAAGGAGAAAAAGCGCATCTACGTCGAGGTAAGTGACTGAAAAAGTTTCCCCCGATTCCCCCCACCCTCATGCAAAACAGACCCTGAAACTCTAAAACTTTTAAAACATATTTAAAATACAGAAGCGGTGACTCTGGATGAATCCTGATGCCTTTCGCCAGTGAGAAGAAGACAGAGGAATGATGAAGTGCTGGTGCACGAGGAAGGGGAGTGGGATGGAGAGGATGGGGGGGGAGGAAGCTGGAAACGAGAGATGGGGGCTGTACAAAGCCTGGCAAGTTATAGATGGATACAAAATGCTGGAGTAACTCAGCGGGACAGGCAGCATCTCTGGAGAGAAGGAATGGGTGATGTTGCAGGTTGCGACCCTTCTTCAAAAGTGATAGGTGGATATAGGTGGGGGAGACACAAGAAACTGCAGATGCTGGAATCTTGCATAGAACACAATTTAGTTAGATGCACAGAATCACTTGCCCAGAGTGAGGGAATCGAGGACCAGAGGCCATGGGTTCAAGGTGAAGGGGAAAAGATTTAATAGGAATCTTAGGGGTAACCTTTCAACAGAGGGCGGTGGGTGTATGGAAGAAGCTGCCAGAGGAGGTAGTTGAGGCTCGGACTATCCCAACGTTTAAGAAACAGGTATAGACAGGTACATGGATTGGACAAGTTTGGAGGGATATGGTCCAAATGCAGGCAGGTGGGACTAGTGTAGCCAGGTGTAGGTTGGTTGGTGTGGGCAAGTTGGGCCGAAGGTCCTGTTTCCACACTGTATCACTCTATGACTCTAACGTGATGTGCTGCAATAACTCGGCGGGTCAGGCAGCGTCTGTGGAGAACATGGATAGATGACATTTCACACAGTGCTGGAGTAACTCAGCAGGTCAGGCAGCATCTCTGGACAACATGGATAGGTGACTCTTCACAGAGTGCTGGAGTAACTCAAGCGGGCCAGGAAGCATCTGTGGAGAACATGGATAGGTGACATTTCGGGTCGGGACCCTTCTTTAGACTGACACTATGTTAACAGATGAGGGGGTGATCGGCAGTTGGGTGAAGTAAGTGACAGAGGCGAGAGAAAATAAAATGATGTGAGATAAGGAGAGAGGAATGTATATGTGCAGCTTTAAGGGACATTGGTCAGGTAGCATTTGGAGTATTGCACACAGTTCTGGTCACTCCATGACTGATGCGGAGGCTTTGGGGAAGGTGCGGACATGGTTAACCAGAATGGTTTAAACACAAGGCACTGCAGATCCTGGTTTACAAAATGCTAGAGTAACTCAGCACAGGCAACATCTCTGGAGAGAAGGACTGGGTAACATTTCGGGTCAGGACTAAGGAGGGTCTTGACAAAAAACGGTATCCATTCCTTCCAGCATCATGTTTACCTAAACAGTGCTTATCTAGGTGGCGGGGTGCCAGCAGGCTGGAGGAGCAGGCAAAGGCCTTGCCACAGAGCGGACAGGTGAAAGGGCGCTGGCCGGTGTGGACTCGCCATTGCTCCAGCAGGTGGTCAAGGCGGGTGAAGCTCTTACCACAGGACGGGCAGGGGAAGGGACGCTCACCGCTGTGGCTACACCGGAGCTCCCAGAGGCTGGACATGCGGGTGAAACCCTTCCTACACTCAGCGCACACAAAGGGTCTCTCTCTGGTGTGTATCCGCTTGTGCTCCGGCAGCCCTCATGCTCTCTTGTCACAGTGGGAGCAGCTGCTCGCCAGCGTGGGCCCGCCGGTGCTGCCGCAACCCCCGCGAGCTGTCAAACGTCTCACCACAGTACGGGCAGTCGTAGGGCTGGCCACTGGTGTGCACATGCTGGTCAGACAGGGCGTGCGAGGCCATGGCAAAGCGCTCTCCACACACCGGGCTGGGTACGGGACTGTTGCGGGCGTGCACCTGCTGGTGGGACAGCAGCTGTGTGGAGCAAATGAAGGCCTTGCCGCACTGGGTACAAGTGTAGGGGCGCTCGCCGGTATGGGTGCGCTGGTGCTTCAGCAAGTTGCTGGAGGTTGTGCAGCCCTTGCCGCACAGGGCGCAGGTGTAGGGGCGCTCGCCGGTATGGGTGCGCTGGTGCTGCAGCAGTGTGCTGGCGTGGGCAAAGCCCTTGCCGCACTGGGCGCAGGTGTAGGGACGCTCGCCGGTGTGGGTGCGCTGGTGCGTCCGCAGGTGGCTGGAGTGGATGAAGCTCTTGCTGCACTGGGCACAGGTGTAAGGACGCTCTCCGGTGTGGGAGCGCTTGTGCGCCAGCAGGTTGCTGGAGTAGTTGAAGCCCTTGCCGCACTGGGCGCAGGTGTAGGGGCGCTCGCCGGTGTGGGTACGCTGGTGCGTCCGCAGGTGGCTGGAGTGGATGAAGCTCTTGCTGCACTGGGCACAGGTGTAAGGACGCTCTCCGGTGTGGGAGCGCTTGTGCGCCAGCAGGTTGCTGGAGTAGGTGAAGCCCTTGCCGCACTGGGCGCAGGTGTAGGGGCGCTTGCCAGTGTGCGAGCGCTGGTGGTCCAGCAGACTGCTGGCATAGATGAAGCCCTTCCCGCACTGGGTGCAAGTGTAGGGCTGCTCGCCGGTGTGGGTGCGCTGGTGCTTCAGCAGGTTGCTGGAGTAGGTGAAGCCCTTGCCGCACTGGGTGCAGGTGCATTCCCCGCTGTGGGTGCGCTGGTGGGACAGCAGATTGGCGGAGCACGTGAAGCCCTTGCCACAGTCGGTGCAAGTGTAGGGCCGCTCCACGTCGTGGGTGCGCTGGTGCTTCAGCAGGCTGTCGGAGCGGGTGAAGCCCTTGTCGCACTGGGTGCAGGTGTAGGGGCGCTCACCGGTGTGCGTGTGCTGGTGCTCCAGCAGGCGGTCGGAGCGGGTGAAGCTCTTGCCGCAGTCACTGCAGGTGTAGGGCCGCTCCACAGTGTGCAGGCGCCTGTGCACCTTCAGGTGCGTGGATGTCTTGAAGGCTTTGCCGCAGTCGGAGCAGGTGAAGGGCTGCTCACTGCTGTGCACCCGCTGGTGCTCCCGCAGCCCCCACAACCGGGTACAGCTCTTGCCACAAGTGGAGCAGCCATAGGGCTTCTCGCCCGTGTGCACCCGCCGGTGGATGTCCAGATGGCTCAGGTGCTGCCAGGCCTTGCCACACACGTCGCACTCATAACGCTTCTCCTTGTTGTGCCCCTCCATGTGGTCCTCCACCGAAGATCAGCCGCTCGAAGCTCAGCCCGCACACCAAGCAGATGGGGGAGAGAGAGGGGGGGAGGGGGAGAGAGAGGGGGGAGGGGTAGAGAGAGGATGGGAGAGAGAGGGGGGGAGAGAGCGGGGGGGGAGAGAGAGGGGGGGGAGAGGGAGGGGGGGGGAGAGAGAGGGGGGGAGAGAGAGGGGGGGAGAGAGAGGGGGGAGAGAGGGGGGGAGAGAGAGGGGGGGGAGAGAGAGGGGGGGAGAGAGAGGGGGAGAGAGGGGGGAGAGAGGGGGGAGGGGGGGAGAGAGGGGGGGAGGGGGGGAGAGAGGGGGGGAGGGGGGGAGAGAGGGGGGGAGGGGGGGAGAGAGGGGGGGAGGGGGGGGAGAGAGGGGGGAGAGGGGGGGGAGAGGGAGGGGGGAGAGGGGGGGGAGGGGGGGGAGAGAGGGGGGGAGGGGGGGAGGGGAGGGGGGGAGGGGGGGGGAGGGGGGGGAGGGGGGGGGAGAGGAGAGAAAGGTAGAGGGAGAGGGGAAAGACTGATGGAGCCCCACCCGATAGACAGAGAGAGGGATAGAGACACAGGGATTGATAGAGAGACGGAGAGCGAGAGAGAGAGAAAGAGAGATGTCATTATCCCGCGGTCGTTGTTTACTATTTGACAGTAAAGAGAGAGATGTAGTTGTAGCGGCGCAGGCCCGACCCCAGGCCCAGGCCCGGCTCCCCGAGCGCTCCGCCAACCCCAGGCCCAGTCACTGTCTCCCGGGTGCGAGGCCGCGGCCTGGCCGGAGACTGGACCCCGCCCCCCCCCCCCCGCGCACCGAATCCCCCAGCCAGCGCGCCCGCCCCGCCCGCCCTGATCCACCGGAGCCAATCACCGCGTCCGGACCGGCCCGGGTACTCACGGCTCATCCCGCCCGCTGCCCGTTGCCCCGGCGACAGAGAGAGAGACCGCGCGGCGCAGGAGACTCAGCCCGGAAATTACGTCGCGGCCCCGGCCGCCCGTTGCCCCGCAGACTGAGAGACCGGAAGTCTGCAACGCCGGGGGAGAGGGGCAGCAGCCCGGAAATGACGTTGCTTCCCCGGCGGCCTCAGCCCGGAAATGACGCCACGGCCAAGATGGAACCGTGCCGGACTGGACGGTGAGAGAGAGAAGGAGGGAGAGAGAGAGAGAGGGAAGGGACGACTGGGGGAGGGAGGGGGCGAGAGGCTGGGGCTGGAAAAGGGGTGATGTGAGCAGAGGGGGGAAGCAGGGAGCAAAGGGAGGGGTTTGGGATTCAAGGGGGAGTGGGTTTGGTGCCGAGGGGGATGAATGGGGAGAGAGGGGTCAAATGAGTCAAGGAAGGGGGTAGGGAGCCTGGTGGGGGTTCACATTGTTTGGGGGTTGGGGAGGAGGTGGAGGGAGCAAAGGGGGGTAAGTAGCAGGAGACGGCAGGGGTGAGGGGCAGGGAGGAGGTCACGTTGTTTGGGGATGGGGAGGGTGTTGCAGTTTAAAAATTCAAACCAGGGCAGGATCTTCACTGTGAATGGCGGGGCTCTGGGGCAATTAGACAATAGGTGCACGAGGAGGCCATTCGGCCCTTTGAGCCAGCACCGCCATTCAATGTGATCATGGCTGATCATCCCGAATCAGTACCCCGTTCCTGCCCATATCCCCTGACTCCGCTATCTTTGAGAGCCCTATCTAGCTCTCTCTTGAAAGTATCCAGAGAACTGGCCTCCTCTGCCCTCTGTGGCAGAGAATTCTAAAGACTCACCACTCTATGTGAGAAAAAAATGTTTCATCATCTCCGTTCTAAATAGCTTACCCCCTTATTGTGAAACTATGGCCCCTGGTTCTGGACTCCCCCAACACCGGGAGCATGTTTCCTGCCTCTTGCGTGTCCAATCCCTTAACAATCTTATAAGTTTCAATAAGATCCCCCCTCATCTTTCTAAACTCCAGAGTGTACAATTTCATCCACTCCATTCTCTCAACATATGACAGTCCCGCCATCCCGTGAATTAAACTTGTAAACCTACGCTGCTCTCCCTCAATTGCAAGAATGTCCTTCCTCAAATTAGGGGACCAAAACTGCACACAGTACTCCAGGTGTGGTCTCACTAGGACTCTGTACAGCTCTGAGCGTTGCAGAATGTTTGGAGCCGAGGGATCTAGGAGTGCTGGTATGTTGGGCCGAAGGGCCTCTTCCCAATGCTGTATCACTATGACTGTATGACAAAGTGCTGGAGTAGCTCAGCGGTCAGGCAGCATCTGTCGACAGAAGGAAGAGGTGGCGTTTTGGGTCGACACCCTTCTTTGGTTTAGTTTAGTTTAGAGATGCAGCGTGGAAACAACAGCTCTTTCGGCCCACGGAGTCCGCGCCAACCAGCAATCACCCCGTACACCCTCTGTGTTCCCCTCCTGCAGGGTTTAGGAGCGGTTGCTGTGGACAGAGATACGGGGACATGAACGGCTATTGAAGGCGGCCAGGGTGCAGGTGAGCTCCCCCCTCCCGCATCTGCTCGGTGTTTGGGCCGAGCTTCGAGGGGTTGAGCTTCGGTGGAGGACCACATGACAGGGCACCACAAGGAGAAGCATTATAAGTGCGACGTATGTGGCAAGGCATGGCAGAGCCCGAGTCAGCTGGAGACCCACCTGCGGGTGCACACGGGAGAACGCCCCTTCAACTGCTCAGAGTGCGGCAAGAGTTTCAAGGCGGCGAGTAACCTGGAGACCCACCGGCAAATGCACACGGGTGAGAGGCCTTATGGCTGCTCCACATGCGGCAAGAGGTTTGCCAGGTTGTTGGGGCTGTGGGAGCACCAGTCAGTGCACAGCAGTGAGCGGCCCTTCACCTGCTCTGACTGCGGCAAAGGCTTCAAGTCGTCCAAGGACCTGAAGGTGCACAGGCGGTTGCATACCGGGGAACGGCCCTTTACCTGCAGCGACTGCGGCAAGGGCTTCACCCAGTCCAGCGGCCTGGTACAGCACCAGCGCATCCACACCGGCGAGCGTCCATACACCTGTGCCCAGTGCGCCAAGGGCTTCACCCAATCCAGCAGCCTGCTGAAGCACCAGCGCACCCACACCGGCGAGCGCCCCTATACCTGCACCCAGTGTGGCAAGGGCTTCATCGGATCCAGCAACCTGCTGGAGCACCAGCGCACCCACACCGGCGAGCGACCCTACACCTGTACCCAGTGTGGCAAGAGGTTCACCCAGTCCAGCAACCTGCGGGTGCACCAGCACACCCACACCGGCGAGCGTCCCTACACCTGTACACAGTGTGGCAAGGGCTTCACCCAGTCCTACAGCCTGCTGGAGCACCAGCGCACCCACACCGGCGAGCGCCCCTACACCTGTACACAGTGTGGCAAGGGCTTCATCCAATCCAGCAAACTGCTGGTGCACCAGCACACCCACTCTGGCGAGCACCCCTACACCTGCGCCCAGTGCAGCAAGGGCTTCACTGAATCCAGCAGGCTGCTGAAACACCTGCGCACCCACACCGACAAGCATCCCTACACCTGTACCCAGTGCGGCAAGGGCTTCACTGAATCAAGCAGGCTGCTGAAGCACCTGCGCACCCACACTGACAAGCATCCCTACACCTGTACCCAGTGCGGCAAGGGCTTCACCTGCTCCACCAACCTCCTGTCCCACCAGTGGGTGCATGCCGGCGACAGTCCCATCCCCAGCCCCGTGTGTGGTGAGCACTTTGCCATGGCCTCACACGCCCTGTCTCACCAGCATGTGCACACCAGTGGCCAGCGCTATGACTGCCCATGAGGCATTTGACAGTTTGCGGGGGTTGTGGCAGCAATAGTGGGTGCACGCCGACGAGCAGCTGCTCCCACTGTGACAAGAGAGCATGGGGGCTGCGGGAGCACCAGTGAGAGACCCAGTGAGACACACCAGAGAGAGACCCTTTGTCCAGCCTGTGACAGCACCGGCGTACCCACAGCTGTGAGCGTCCCTTCCCCTGCCCGTCATGTGGTAAGGGCTTCACCCACCTTACCACTTGCTGGAGCACCGGCGACTCCACACCGGCCAGTGCCCCTTCACCTGCCCGCTCTGTGGTAAGGCCTTTGGCCACTCCTCCAGCCTGCTGGCACACTGCGATGTGGATAGATAGGCGTTGTTTAGGTAGAGACAAATGCTGGAATGGGTAACGTTTCTTGTCGAGACCCTCCTCAGTCTCAACCCGAAATGTCACCCAATCCTTCTCTCCAGAGATGCTGCCTGACCCGCTGAGTTATTCCAGCATTTTGTGTCCTTTTTTGTAAACCAGCATCTGCAGTTCCTTGTTTTTAAACCATTCTGGGTAACCATCTCTGCATCTTCCCCAAAGCCTCCATGTCAGTCCTGTAATGGAGTGATCAGAACAATATGCAATAGTTCCAATGCTCTCTCTGTGAATCTCTCCCCTTATTCCTGCCCCTCTCAGCCTCTCCCCGCATAGTCCACATAGACATTCCTCTATCCTAATCTCACATCCTTTTATCTCCTCATTTTCTCTCGCTTCTGTCACTTACTTCACTCATTTGTCGATCACCCCTTTATCTGTTGACATAGTGTCAGTCTGAAGAATGGTCCTGACCCGAATTGTCACCTATCCATGTTGTCCACAGAAGCTGCCTGACCCTCTGAGTTATTTCAGCATCTGTGAAATGTCACCTATCCATGTTCTCACAGATGCCGCCTGACCCGCCGAGTTACTGCAGCACTTTGTGTTAGAGTCATAGAGTGATACAGTGTGGAAACAGGACCTTCGGCCCACACTGACCAACATGTCCCGGCTACACTAGTCCCACCTGCCTGCATTTGGTCCATATCCCTCCAAACTTGTCTTATCCATGTACCTGTCTATAACTGTTTCTTAAGTGCTGAGATCGTCCCAGCCTCAACTACCTCCTCCGGCAGCTTGTTCCATACATACACCACTCTCTGCTGAAAAGTTATCCCTCAGATTCCTGTTAAATCTTTTCCCCTTCACCTTGAACCAATGTCCTCTGGTCCTCGATTACCCCATTCTGGGCAAGAGATTCTGTGATCTAACTAAATTGTGTTCTATGCAAGATTCCAGCATCTGCAGATTCTTGTGTCTCCCTCACCTATATCCACCTATCATTTCCGAAGAAGGGCCTCAACCTGAAACATCACCCATTCCTTCTCTCTAGAGATGCTGCATGTCCCACTGAGTTACTCCATCATTTTCTATCCACCTATCACTTGCCCGGCTTTGTCCAGTCCCATATCTCTCTTTTCATCTCCTCCCCCCACCCTCCCCAATCAGTCTGAAGAAGGGTCCTGACTCAAAAAGTCGTCTATCCATTCCCTCCAGAGCAGTGGAGGAACTCAGTGGGTCAGGCCGCATCTGTAGAGGGAAGGCAATACAAGGCGACCACTCCCACCTCCTTTCCAACTTTCTCCACCCCCCCACACCAAGCAGTCTGAAGAAGGGTCCTGACCTAGAATGTTGCCTGTCCATGCTCTTCAGAGGTGCAAGTTACTCCAGGAGATTGTGTCTCTTTTTGTAAACCAGCATCTGCAGTACCTTGTATCTAGACTAGGCGTGCATTTCACCCTACACTTGCGCTAGGTCTGCCAAGGCCTGCTGGATCTCCTGGTTGCCAACCATTTTAACTCGCCATCCCACTCCCACACTGGTCTTTCTGTCCTGGGCCGCCTCCATTGCCAGCATGAGGTGACACGCAAACTGGAGGAACAGCACCTCATAGCTTACAGCCCAATGACATGAATATTGAATTTTCCAAATTAAATGGACATCCCCCTCTCCCTCGTGGATCATCTCGTCGTCATTCCTCAGTCTTCTCGCTGGTGAAAGGCATCAAGATTAATCCGGAGTCACCGCTTCCCGTATTTTAAGTATGTTTTAAAAGTATGGTTTAGTGTATCTAGGTTTGTTTTACATGGGGAGGGGGAATTGGGTGAAACTTTTTTGCCGTTGATCGCCTGTGAGGAGCTCCAACCTCGGGGCCTATGGACGTTAACACCGTGAAGCCCGCGGTCTCCGGTAGGAAGAGGCCGTCTCGGGAGCTCCATTCTGCGGAGTGTTCCAATCCTTACCGACGTCTTAGTTTCCGTCATCCCGATGCGAGGGCTTCGGACATCGGACTGTCGGCAGCGGCGACTGCGGGTGAACAAACGAGGAAGATGATTGAACTTTATTACCTTCCATCACAGTGATGAATGTGGATTCCACTGTGGTGGATGTTTCTGTTAATTTTTATTTTATGTGGCTGTGCATCTTGTTGCTTTTTACTTAGTAGGCTGTATGATAACTCAAATATCACTGTACCTTAATTGGCACATGTGACAGTAAATGTGAACTGAACTAACTCTCTCTTGAAAACTTCCAGTGAATTGGCCTCCACTGCCTTCTGTTGCAGGGAATTCCACAGATTCACAACTCTCTGGGTGAAAATGTTTTTCCTGATCTCAGCAAAAGATATTGACAATGGTATTGGGGGTTCAGTATTGATGTGGATAGAGAACTGGCTGGCAGACAGGAAGCAAAGAGTAGGACTAAACGGGTCCTTTTTGGAATGGGAGGCAGAGACTAGTGGGGTACCGCATGGCTCAGTGCTGGGGCCCCAGCTATTTACAACATATATTAATGATTTTTATGATGGAATTGAATGCAACATCTCCAAGTTTGTGGATGACACAAAGCCAGGGGGCAACGAGGAGGATGTTAGGAGGCTGCAAGCTGACTTGGATAGGTTAGGTGAGTGGGCAGATGCAGTATAATGTGCATAAATGTGATGTTTGGTGGCAAGAACAGGAACGTAGAATATTATCTGAATGGTGGCCGATTAGGAAAAGTGGAGATGCAACACGACCTTGGTGTCATGGTACACCAGTCATTGAAAGTAGGCATGCAGGTGCAACAGGCAGTGAAGAAAGCAAATGGTATGTTAGCATTCATAGCAAAAGGATTTGAGTATAGGAGTAGGGAGGTTCTACAGGGTTTTGTTGTACAGGGCTTTGGTGAGACCACACCTGGAGTATTGCGTACAGTTTTGGTCTCCTAATCTGAGGAAAGACATTCTTGCCATAGAGGGAGTACAGAGAAGGTTCACCAGACTGATTCCTGGAATGGCAGGACTTTCATATGAAGAAAGATTGGACAGACTCAGCATGTACTCGCTATAATTTAGAAGATTGAGGGGGGATCTTATAGAAACGTACAAAATTCTTAAGGTTTTGGTTAGGCTAGATGCAGGAAGATCGTTCCTGATGTTGGGGAAGTCCAAAACAAGGGGTCACAGTTAAGGATAAGAGGGAAGTCTTTTAGGACTGCGATGAGAAAAACATTTTTCACACAGTGGTGAATCTGTGGATTTCTCTGTCACATAAAGCAGTTGAGGCCAGTTCAATGGCTATATTTAAGAGGGAGTTAGATGTGGCCCTTGTGCCTAGAGGAATCAAGGGTTATGGAGAGAAGGCAGGTACAGGATACTGAGTTGGATGATCAGCCATTATTATATTGAAAGGCGGTGCAAGCTCGAAGGGCCGAATGGCCTACTCCTGCACCTATTTTTCTATGTGTTTTCTGAGAAGATGCTGGCATCTTTTAACAGAAGCCTTGAGAGAGGATGTTTCCTTTGGAGTTGGGTCTCTGGAAACAGGAACTTCTGTGGGTAATAGATAAAGATCCTACATTGTTTAAGAAGGTCCTGCAGATGATGGACCTTTGACTAAGTTAATGGTGTTTGGGGGTTTGTAACTAAAGTTTGTGACTGATATAACCATAGCATGAGTAGTATTGTGTTAGTGACGTGAATGCTTTCAATGGGTATACTCTGTGATTGATGTGTTAGGCGTCATTGCTCCAACAATGTTTAAACAAATGACTACGTTCTCAAAATACTAAAAAAAAAGATGTGGCATGCCTTTGTTCATTAGAATGATTGCCCAGGAGGCTTAAGTATGTGTTGCATACTTGACTTTGTATCCCCTGGCACTCTCGCCGATAAATGATCAGTAAAGCTTGTGTTGGTTGATCTAACTTATTGTGAGTTGTCTGTTTTAAGAAATGAACCTTAACAGTTCTGGACTCCCCCAACATGGGGAACATGTTTCCTGCATCTACCCTGCCCAATCCCTCACTAATTTTATATGATTCTGTAAGTTTCCCGCTCATTCTTGTGAATCAGCGGGATACTTTCCATTCTTTCAACATATGTCAGTCCCGTCATCCTAGGAATTAACCTTGTGAACCTATGCTGCACTCCCTCAATAGCAAGAATGTCCTTCCTCAAATTAGGAGACCAAAACTGCACACAATTATCCAGGTGTGTCACTGGGGCCCTGCACAACTGCAGTAGGACCTCCTTGTTCCTAAACTTAATTCCTCTCACTACGAAGGCCAACATGCCATTAGCTTTCTTCAGTGCCTGCTGTACCTGCAGGCTTACTTTCAGTGACTGATGTACAAGGACATAATTCTCGTCGTACTTCCCATTTTCCTAACCTGACACTATTCAGATAATACAGAGTGCTGGAGTAACACCTTACACTTCCTTATCTTTGTGTCTCCCTCTCCTGTGACTCTCAGTCTGAAGAAGGTTCCTTCTCTCCAGAGATGCTGCCTGTCCCGCTGAGTTACTCCAGCATTTTGTGTCTGTCTGTGGAGAACATATGGATAGGGGACTTTTTTTGAGCCATGACCCTTCTTCAGACCTGAAACATCGTCTATCCACATTGACCAGAGATGCTGCCTGTCCCGCTGAAATACACCAGCACTCTGAAACATCATGATCCATGTTCCCCACAGATACTGCTTAACGCGCTGAGTTACTCCAGCACTTAGTGAAGCGTCACCTATCCATGTTCCCCGCAGATGCTGCCTGACCCACTGAGTTACTCCAGCACTTTTTGTCTATTGAGCAAGAGCATCCATCTACAACTGTCTGTCCAGTCCAAAGCTCAAAGAAAAACCACTCTGCACATCACACATGACTTCCTTTCACCTGAAAGCCTTTCATGCTTTGCTTCGGGTAGTTATCATTAACCAATTCACACAAGTGGTTAATGACTAGTTTACATTGACTTTGAAACATCTCCGATCTGTGTTTGTCATCAATATTCACACTAACTCCTGCACAGAATCTCTTGCCCAGAGTTAGGGAATCGAGGATCAGAAGACATGGGTTCAAGGTGAAAAGGAAAAGATTTAATAGGAATCTGAGGGGTAACTTTTCAACAGAGGGCGGTGGGTGTATGGAACAAGCTGCCTGAGGAGGTAGTTGAGGCTGGGACTATCCCAATGTTTAAGAAATGGGTATAGACAGGTACATGGACAGGACAAGTTTGGAGGGATATGGAACAAATGCAGGCAGAGAGCTGATGGGGCACTCGCCGGCACCCTGGCCACCCTCAATGGTCACTCACGTCCCCGTCTCTCCTTCCACAGCAAGGGCTCCTAAACCCTGCAGGAGGGGAACACGGAGGGTCAACAAACAGGGCATTACTGACGTGTGAACATTACTAATGCATGAAGGTGAGAGGGGGGAGCGGGATGAAGAAGGGGTGAGGGGTAGGAGGAGCCCCGCCCCTTGGACGGACAACGCCCTCTGCCAATCCGTGCTGTCGATCCCACCCTAGCAACAGTTGCCACGGCGCGCCAGCCCCCCTCCCTGCGGCTCCTACACCACGTGGGGATGGGGGAGGGGGAACAATCACAGCAGCTGCAGAGGCTGCAAACCTGAGATAAAACCTCAAGGGGGGCCTGACTACAAAATGCTGCAGTAACTCAGCGGGACGGGCAGCATTTCTCGAGAGAAGGAATGTGCGACGTTTCGAGGTCAAGACCCTTCCTCAGACTGAGAGTCGCAGGAGAGATGTAGACAGTGATGTGGAGTGAAAAGTTTTTACATAGAGACATAGACAATAGGTGTGGAATAGGCCATTCAGCCCTGCGAGCCAGCACCGCCATTCAATACAATCACGGCTGATGATCGCAAACAGTACCCCGTTCCTGCCTTCTCCTCATATCCCCTGACTCCGCTATCTTTAAGTGCGCTATCTAGTTCTCTCTTGAAAGTATCCACAAAACTGTCCTCCACCACCCTCTGAGGACGAGATTTCCACAGATTCACAACTCGCAGCGAGAAAAAATATTTAATCGTCTCCGTTCTAAATAGCTTACCCCTTTATTGTTAAACTATGGCCCCTGGTTCTGGACGCCCCCAACATCGGGAACATGTTTCCTGCCTCTAGTGTGTCCAACCCCTTATTAATTTCATATACAGTGGCTTGCAAAAGTATTCATACCTCTTGAACCTTTCCACATTTTGTCATGTTACAACCACAAACGTAAATGTATTTTATTGGGATTTTATGTGATAGACCAACACAAAGTGGCACATAATTGTGAAGTGGAAGGAAAATGGTACATGGTTATCACATTTTTTTACAAATGAAAAACTGAAAAGTGTGGCGTGCAAAAGTATTCAGCCCCCTTTACTCTGATACCCTTAAATAAAATCCAGTGCAACCAATTGCCTTCAGAAATCACCTAATTAGTAAACAGTCCACTTGTGTGTAATCTAATCTCAGTATAAATACAGCTGTTCTGTGAAGGCCTCATAGGTTTGTTAGAGAACATTAGTGATCAAACAATGTTCTTTGGGCATCATGAAGCCCAAGGAATGCACCAGACAGGTCAGGGATAAAGTTGTGGAGAAGTTTAAAGCAGGGTTAGGTTATAAAAAAATATCCCAAGCTATGAACAGCTCACGGAGCACTGTTCAATCCATCATCCTAAAATGGAAAGAGTATGGCACAACTGAAAACCTACCAAGACATGGCCGTCCAACTAAACTGACAGGCCGGGCAAGGAGAGCACTGATCAGAGAAGCAGCCAAGAGGCCCATGGTAACTCGGGAGGAGCTGCAGAGATCCACAGCTCAGGTGGGAGAATATGTCCACAGGACAACTATTAGTCGTGCACTCCACAAATCGGGCCTTTATGAAAGAGTGGCAAGAAGAAAGCCATTGTTGAAACAAAGCCATAAGAAGTCCCGTTTGCAGTTTGCCACAAGCCATGTGGGGGACACAGCAAACATGTGGAGGAAGGTGCTCTGGTCTGATGAGACCAAAATTTAAGTTTTTGGCCTAAATGCAAAAAGCTAGGTGTGGCGGAAAACTAACACTGCACATCACCCTGAACACACCATCCCCACTGTGAAACATGGTGGTGGCAGCATCATGCTGTGGGGATGCTTTTCTTCAGCAGGGACAGGGAAGCTGGTCAGAGTTGATGGGAAGATGGAGCCAAATACAAGGCAATCTTGGAAGAAAACCTGTTAGAGTCTGCAAAAGACTTGAGACTGGAGCGGAGGTTCACCTTCCAGCAGGACAACGACCCTAAATATACAGCCAGAGCTACAATGGAATGTTTAGATCAAAGCATATTCATGTGTTAGAATGGCCCAGTCAAAGTCCAGACCTAAATCCAATTGAGAATCTCTGGCAACTTGAAAATTGCTGTTCACGGACGCTCTCCATCCAATCTGACTGAGCTTGAGCTATTTTGCAAAGAGGAATGGGCAAAAATTTCAGTCTAGATGTGCAAAACTGGTAGAGACATACCCCAAAAGACTTGCAGCTGTAATTGCAACGAAAGGTGGTTCTACAAAGTATTGACACAGGGCGGCTGAATTCTTTTGCATGCCACACTTTTCAGTTTTTTATTTGTAATAAAATTTGGAAACCATGTATCATTTTCCTTCCACTTCACAATTATGCACCACTTGTGTTGGTCTATCACATAAAATCCCAATAAAATACATTTACATTTGTGGTTGTAACGTGACAAAATGTGGAAAAGTTCAAGGGGTATGAATACATTTGCAAGCCACTGTATGTTTCAATAAGATCCCCTCTCATCCTTCTGAACTCCAGAGTATACAAGCCCAGCTGCTCAATTCTCTCAGCAGATGACAGACCCGCCACCCTGGGAATTAAATTTGTAAACCAACACTGGACTCCCTGAATAACAAGAATGTTCTTCCTCAAATCTGAACACCAAAACTGCACACAATACTCCAGGTGTGGTCTCACTAGGGACCTGTACAACTGCAGAAGGACCTCTTTGCTCCTATTCTCAACCTCTTGTTATGAAGGCCAACATGCCGTTCACTTTCTTCACTGCCTGCTGTACCTGCATGCTTAATTTAATTGACTGATGAACAAAGACCCCCTACGGCAGCTGAAGAAGCACAATCTGCCATAGGCAACGCTGGTCCAATTCTATACGGCCATCCTAGAGTCTGTCCTCACCTTCTCCATCATGGTCTGGTTTGGCTCAGCCACCAAACACGACACCCGGAGGCTGCAGCAAATCGTCTGATCAGCTGAGAAGGCTGTTGGCTGCAACCTTCCCTCCATTGATGAACTGCAAGGGCCAGGAAGCGAGCGGGTAAGATAATCTCTGACTCCTCTCACCCTGGCCACAAACTCTTTGAATCACTTCCCTCTGGAAGGCGACTCCGGATAGTCAAAGCTGCCGCAGCCAGACACATAAACAGTTTATTTTCCACATGTAGTAGCTCTACTCAATAGCCAAAAATCTGTAGCCTCCTTTTGCTCTGGTATTTCATTTCGAAGTCACGTGAGTGACTTCGTGAAGAACCCACCAGCACGCATGCGCGACATATCGTCGCAACGCGTTGCTGCTGACGGCTGGCGGTGGAGCGCGCTCCCCACCAGCCCTTCATAAGGGACCGCTAAGGTAAGTGGCACTAACCTTAAGTTGGTTGGTCCTTGTTGGAAGTACTTTTGTCGTTCAGCAGGGGCATGGAAGGGAGTACCAAAGGCCATAAGACGTCCGTCCGGAGTCGCCGGCCACCTGTCCCGGAGCCCTCATCATCGGCTGCACCTGCGAGACAGGCCGGGAAGAAGGCGGGGAAGTCGGGGAGCCCTGTTGCTGCAGGGCCCGACCCGCCGATGCACCGCAGCTCTGGTGATGAATTCGAGGAGCAGGATTGCGGTGTGCCACCGGAGCAGGCAGACCCTGCCTCCGCATTGAGGTCGCCAACGGGCTCGTTGGCCGACCTGGGCAAGGGCTCGCGTGCGGCTGCACGGCCCTTCTCCCTCAGCCCTCGGAGTAGAGGGAGGGATGGAGCCCGTAAGCCTAACCCTTTAGGGGCAAAGGCGTCACCTGCCGCTAAAATGCGGACTGGTGTTACGGCGGGACTCAAGTCCACTGGGAGACCTATCAGGACAAGTGTTGACTCCCCAACCAGCGAGACTGGGAAGAGTCACTTGGGAGGAGTCCCGTCATGGTCACCGAGTCCTCCATGGATGGGAGGACGAGACCGTACGTCGGCTAGGTCCACGATGTGGGCAGCCGGCAAGCCCGCGCGGGCGTCGGGTCACCGTGCTGAGGCATTGGGTGCCGACTCTCCACCGCGTTTGCCCTCCGAGGCAGCGTGATCAGGCTCCGCCAAAAGAAGGCGGTTGAGCTCACCTCCCGCGCGGGAATCGCTCAGCTTTGCTGCGGCGGCTGGCAGTGACAACTTCCGGCACCGGGTTCACCTCGATGAGGTGCGGGCCGATGAATGGAGCCTCAGCAGTGTACCAGAACATGAGGACTACGACCGCCCAAGTGTTCAGGGCGAAGGGTGTATTGAATGGAGCGGATGTTGGAGCTCCTCTTGCAGAACCAACAGCAGGATGCATCCAGCTCCAAAGGGCTCAGGGAGGTTTAGCCATTCTCAACAGGCAGCCTGAGGCAGCCAGAGGAGGAGGACTTTTTAGACCCTACACCAGTTCCATCCGAGGTGCCGCAGGAAGAACTCCTCAACGTGGTGGCAAAAATTTGCTTCTTCGGAGACATCGGGACTACCCCTCAACCCCAAACTGGCTGCCACCGTGGACTTCCTAACAAACTATCAGCTCCAGGAGGAAGTTCTATCACAGGCCATCAACAGGCATAAAGCCCCATCCAACTGTAACTCCCTCAACGTGCCCACAGTCAATACGCCGATCTGGGGCAACATAGGCACAGCCATCAGGACTCAGGAGATAAAGCTCCAGCGCATCCTGAGGCTGCTTACGGCTGGGATCACTGCGTTCGCGTGGACGGTGGATGGAGAGGACCTAAACCTAGAGCAGGAGGATGCTCTCGCTCTGCTGTGTGCTACTCAGCATGAAATAAATGCCTTCCGGAAGAGCATCATCCGCCCCACGCTCAACCCAAAATTTGCAGGGTTGTGCAAGGCGCCTCCTACACCACCGCCCAGACAGCTGTTCGGGGAAGACCTCCCGAAGAGGGTCAAGGAGCTGGACGAACACGCCAAAACGGTGGGACTGATGCGGTCTCAGATCGGCCCCAGACAGGCGGCCAAGAAAGCGCCGTTTATCAGGCCACGAGGCCCTGCCACCAGACCGGCACGTACCTACACTCCAGCTCCGCCTCAATACCAGCAGCCCCAGCAGCCGCGACCTTTCTTAGGGCAAGGCCCGCAGCGGCCTCCGTGGAAGATGCGGATGCCGCAGCACCAGCCCAACCCAGCACCTCCACGACCCACCAAACATGTCAGGGACCGCCGGTAACCATGGAGGTAAGGCGGTCTGGTTTTCATGCACCTGTGTGCTTAACTTCACATGTTGGTGGGCGCCTACGGTTCTTCACGGGGGCATGGGAAACTATCACTTCCAATAAGTTTGTTTTACAAAGTATTCAAGGCCATGAGATTGAATTTATTAATGGTAACATTCCTCCATCCCAGCATATGCCCAATCGGACATTTACGCAGTCTGCCATTGAAAAGGCAGCAGGCTATGTTCAGATCTTAAGGTTACAAGAAAAAGGCGTGATAGAAAAAACTATACACGAACCAATTGAATTTGCATCAAACGTATTCACCAGGCCCAAGAAGGATGGAGGATGTCGGGTTATTATTGATCTGACCCATTTGAATACCGTTGTAACATATACCCATTTCAAAATGGACACGTTCGAAACAGCCAAGTCATTGATTTCTCATGGCTGCTTTATGGCATGCATTGATTTAAAAGATGCATACTATTCTGTATCCATTCGGAAACACCATAGGAAGTTCTTAAAATTTATCTGGATGGATCAGCTCTGGCATTACAGGGCTTTGCCAAATGGGCTTACCACAGCCCCTAGGTTATTTACTAAATTACTCAAACCTATTATGGCCACACTACGGAAACAACATCACATAGTGATGGCCTATTTGGATGATATTTTGATTGTTGGCAATACCCTGGAGTCAGCTGAACTGGCAGTTTCAGCCACTGTGGCACATTTTCAGGAAATGGGGTTTATTATCCATCCAGATAAGTCAAAGTTCTGCCCTTCACAGGTTATGAATTATCTGGGGTTCACGGTGAAATCCAATCGCATGAGGGCCACCATACCGGCTAACATGGTTGGGGATGTCACCCAAGTATGTCAGGATTTAGCCTCGGCAAGTATACCATCAATTAGACAAACTGCTAAGGTGATTGGCAAGATCGTAGCATTGTTTCCAGCAGCTCAATACGGGCCTTTGCATTATCAAAATTTGCAAAGAGCCAAGATCTCAGTGTTACAACAGAATGCCGGACATTTCGACAGATCAATGCAGCTGCCTCTTAAAGCTAAGATTGAGTTACAATGGTGGGTGGACCATATTAGTGACTCATTTAAACCCATCATTGTGCCCAATCCGATGGTATACTTACAAACCGATGCAAGCTCCCATGGCTGGGGAGCTACGGACAACTATTCTAGTTGCGGGGGCAGATGGGACACCCTTGAATCTACTACGTTATTGTCACAAGGGATAAACTATTTGGAGATGCTTGCAGTATTTCACGGACTTCGAGCTTATTGTTCCAATCTTACTGACACTCATGTCTGTATCCAAATAGACAATACCACTGCGGTGGCACATTTAAACCATATGGGCGGTACCAGGTCAATTTCATGTGATGAATTGGCTAATACAATTTGGCTCTGGTGTATTGAAGGAAATATTTGGATTTCAGCTACCTATTTACCAGGGGAGCTCAATACTGTGGCGGACACCAGGTCACGCAACTTTAATGACAACATCGAGTGGATGTTGCATCCTCAAATCTTCACTAAAGTTACAGCCAAATTTGGTAAACCGGATATCGACATCTTTGCGTCGCAGTTGAACCATCAGGTACCAACATATGTTTCGTGGGAACCAGATCCTGGGGCAATGGCGATGGATGCATTCTCGCTGGACTGGGGGAAATGGTTTTTCTATGCATTCCCCCCATTTTGCCTCATCAGTCGGGTATTGCAGAAAATCCAGATGGCTGCTAAGGGCATTCTTATCATACCCGACTGGCGTATGCAGCCATGGTATCCGGTGGTCTTTGACTTGATCAGTCAACATTGGGTCCTCTTAGAGGGTTGCCCACAATTGGTCACTAACCCTGTGTCAGGGGAACCACATCCCTGCCACAGCTATCTAAACTTGTTGGCTTGCAGGTTCTGAACCGGCCATTACTGCGGTATGGCCTATCACCCAGAACAATGGATACCATCGGAGCATCATGCCGGGAGTCTACCAGGCGGCAATACCTCTCCCACATCCGAAAATGGGAAACCTACTGCGGCCGCTCCCAAATTACGTATGACACTGCATCCATAGCCGACGTATTGGAATTCCTGGCGGGGTTGCACCATGATGAACACTTGAGCTACAGTGCCATCAACAGCGCCAGAAGCGCGCTGTCATTCTACCTCAATATTGAGGTAGGATCCAACAGGCTGGTGTCCAGACTCATGCGGAGAATATTCAATTCGAATCCGCCCAGACCACGCTATAATATCACCTGGGATGTCAGGAAAGTACTAACCCTGCTCAGGACGTGGTCGCCCATGGAGGGGCTAGAGCTGGACAAACTCACCATGAAGCTGGTGATGTTACTAGCACTGACTTCAGCGCAGAGGGTACAGACACTGCATAAAATCTGGATCGACAGGATGATCTCTACCCCTGCAGAAGTAGTCTTCTTTATAGATGAGCTATAGAGCTTCTTTATAGATGAGCTAAAGCAGCATAGACCTGGGTGCACAGGGCTGCAGCTGAAGTTCCCGGCATACCCCGCAGATGCAAGGCTATGTTTAGCCGCCCATATCCGTCACTATGTCAAAGTGACGAGAAACATAAGGGGAATGGAGAAATACCTGCTTGTCACTCACAAGAAACCTCACCATCGATTAACAGTCCAGACGATATCCAGGTGGCTCAGGATCGTCTTGGGTAAGTCAGGTATCGACACTAATGTCTTCAAATCCCATTCCACCAGGGCTGCATCAACGTCGGCGGCGATGGTCATGGAGGTGCCCATGGACCATATTCTCGCTACAGCAGGATGGGTGAATGAAGCCGTTGTTGCTGCTCCTCTACAGTTCGCGGAGGCTGTGCTGAATGCAGGTCAAGAACGTAGAGATGTCCCCGAATGAGGGGTTTTTGATTTGTTTATTAATAAATACTATTCTTGTTTTTCAGTGCAAGCAGTTTGGAAAATTGTTTACTCCCATCCATCCTTAATAGTGGTGTGTCAGCATGGACGTGGTCCAGGGCGTGCAATCACAGAGCTTTGAAGTCTTCACGAAGTCACTCACGTGACTCCGAAATGAAATAGTAAGATTAAACGAGAACTTACCAGTTCCAAGGTTGATCTTTATTTTATGAGGAGTTGCGATGAGGGATTTCGTGCCCTCCGCTCCCAACCCTCGATCATAATCAACTGGTAATTAGAATCTCTTCAATCTTACTATGCCAAGTCATTTCTGTTGTTGTTTCTGTGATTCCACACCGCTACTTTGAAGAATGTCGCGCATGCGTGCTGGCGGGTTCTTCACGAAATCCCTCATCGCAACTCCTCATAAAAGAAAGATCAACCTTCGAACTTGTAAGTTCTCGTTTAATCTTACTATTTTATGTGCCTGTGCGTCTTGTTGCTTTTTACTTAGTATGGCTGTACGGTAACTCAAATATCACTGCACCTTAATTAGTGCAAGTGACAATAAATTTGAACGATCTTGGATGGGTGTGTGTGTTCATTTATGTGTCTTTGTTGTCACATCTTCTCAATAAAACAACGTGCTAATTAGCTCTCAATAAAACAACGTGCTGGTGACACCCTCTCACCCCCTCCTTCTCTTCCTACCATCTCTCTGTGTCTGCCCCCTCTCTCTGCCCTCCTCCCTCTCCCCCTCTCGACACGCCTGCGAGTTGGGGGCTCTCTTCCATCCCCTCCCCCTCAGCCTACACTACACCCCATCCACCACCTTCCCGCCCTCCTCTCTCTCCCCCCTCTTCTCTCTCTGCCCCGTCCTCTTTATTCCCCTCCTCTCTCTCCCCCCTGCCTCTCACTTTGGCCTTCTCTTCATCCCCCCCCCTCACTCCACCCCTCCCTCTTAACCCCCCTCACTCCTCCCTCACTCCACTCTGCCCCTCTCTCCGCCCCTCTCTCTTTCTCTGTCCCCTTTGTCTCTGCCTTCTCTCTTTACACCCCCCCCCCCCCACCTCTCCCTCTCTAGATGCGCCTGAGAGTTGGGAGTATGCGTGAGTGGATAGGGCAAGGTTGGGGTAAAAGGAGCCAATAAATAATATAATATCAAGGGGAGGGGGTTATTGTGTGTGAGGGGGGTTAGTGTGTGTGAGGGGGGTTAGTGTGTGTGTGAGGGGGGGTTAGTGTGTGTGTGAGGGGGGGTTAGTGTGTGTGGGGGGATGTTCGCGTGTGCGGGTATTGCATGTGTGGGGGGTTAGTGTGTGTGTTTGTGGGGGCGGTTAGTGTGTGGGAGTAGTGCGTGTGTTGGGGTTAGTGTGTGTGCGGGGGGGTTATATCACAACATGAATCCTTCAGCCACACCCGCGCAGTTGGGGTTTAAGGATGTGTGGTGAAATATTGTGTTCTGGGACCAGCCCTCCTGTGTGAAACCGTGCGCTCCACCCTCCACCCCCCACCCTCCACCCCCCGTGTTGGGGGACGGGGCCCAACTGGTCCCACCTGTTCTAGTATATTACTAAAACTCTCATCTTCAACTGTGCGCTCCCACCCTCCCCTTCCCCCGCTCCTTTGCCCTCCTCCTCTCCCGCTCCCCATCCTCCTCCCCCCCCCATCTCTCTCCCCTCCTCTCACTTGAATGCACTAGCGATATCGCAATCTCCCACAGCTACGGGAGCCCCCGCCTGTAAATGACCCCTCGATCGCTGGACCCCCCGACCCGACTGAGGATCACAGGTGCTGTACCTAGAAACACAGGGAAGATCTCCGGAGCTGACGGGCTGGATCTTCCAGGAGCTGCAAGGGAATTCCCGTTCCAGCACAGTACAATAAACACAGTACCAGGAAACATCGGAGAAGCCTCCATCGTGTCCGGAAACGTGGCTAGACCTCAGGTCAGACTGAAGCGCAGGGGACTTCGACCACCACTCCATACCATCATGCTGGCTAATGTACAGTCCCTTGAAAACAAAGTGGAGGCCAAAGCCCACAACCAGGCCCGGAGCCTTCAACACAGCTCCGAGGTATGCAATGCAGACTCTGAGGCCCAGAACTTGGGCCAAGTATGTTTTGCAACATACGAGGAATTTCACTGGCCGGGTCAGTCACAATTAAAAGCAACAGACGCAAAAACACATTTTAACATGAACATCCATCACAGTGACTCCTACACATTTCTCACTGTGATGGAAGGCGAAATAAAGTTAAAGTCCTTCCTTTTGTTCTTCCTCGGTCAGGGGCCTTGAACCTCCGTTGACGGGATGGTCTTGACTCCCGTAGCCGGCGGCGTTTGGGCCCTCCGCATCAAGGCATTCAGCCCCTGCATCGGGGGAATGTTAGCTCCCCCGCGCCGGGAGTTTGATCCTCGCGTCAGGGCTGGACGAACTTTCTACGGCATTCGAGCTCCCGACTCAGCCTCTCCCGAGACTCGAGTCCTTGATGGTAAGTCCGCAGGCTGCGGTGGGTGTAATCCCAGGCAAGGGATCCCACTCCTCTCTCTCTCCCCTGCCTCTCTCTTCATCCCCCTTACTCCACCCCACCCTCTCCCCCCTCACTCCACTCCTCCCTCTCTCTCTGCCCCTCTCTCTGTCTCTGTCCCCTCTCTCTGCCTTCTCTCTGTACTGCCCTCCCCCCCACCTCTCCCTCACTAGACATGCCTGCGAGTTGTGAGTATGCATGAGTTGATAGGGCGGGGATGGGGTAAAAGGAGCCAATCAATAATATTAATATAATATCAAGGGGGGTGGTGGGTTTGTGTGTTTGGGGGGGGGGGGTTAGTGTGTGTGTGTGTCTGGGGAGGAGGGTTAGTGTGTGTGGGGGGGAGTTAGTGTGTGTGTGGGAGTGGGGTTAGTGTGTGTGTGGGGGGGTTAGTGTGTGTGTGTGGGGGTTTGTGTGTGTGTGTGGGGTGGTTAGTGTGTGTGGGGGGGGGGTTAGTGTGTGTGGGGGGGGTTAGTGTGTGTGTGTCTGGGGAGAAGGGTTAGTGTGTGTGGGGGGGAGTTAGTGTGTGTGTAGGTGTGGGGTTAGTGTGTGTGTGGGGGGGTTAGTGTGTGTGTGGGGGTTTGTGTGTGTGTGTGGGGTGGTTAGTGTGTGTGGGGGGGTTAGTGTGTGTGGGGTTTGTGTGTGCGGGGGGGGGGTTAGTGTGTGTGTGGGGGGGGGTTAGTGTGTGTGTGGGGGGGGTTTGTGTGTGTGGGGTTTGTGTGTGTGTGGGAGGGTGGTTAGCGTGTGTGTGGGGGGTAGTGTGAATCGGTGCCTCCGAGGGTCCGTAAACCATCACCCAATGATGTAGGTTTAAAGGTGGTCTCGCTTTACTGAACTTTCAATTCTACTACTGGGCTACTCACATTCATAAAATACGTTGTTGGGTTGATTTTCCTTATTTAGCTTGATGTGAACTGGAAGCCTGCTCTTGCCCTCCTTCATCCTCTATATCTGCTCTTATATATTCCTCTCTTCCAACCTAGATTTCATTGTTTATCAAAAATCCTGTTGTGCTTAATACTTTAAAGATTTGGTATCAATTCAGGAAACATTTCAAATTTCTGGCTGCATCTCCTTTAGGTCCATTATGTAACAATCATCAGTTTCCTCGCTCACATTTGGATTCTGTTTTTCTCAGTATGGCATAACAAAGGTACACAGAGTTTTCTTAATCTGTTTTCGAATGGTATTTTTAACAGCTTTACCAATTTATCATCAATGTATGGATTACCAGCAAATCATTTTTTTAGCTACTTCCAAGTTAGACACTTAGTTTCTAAATGTTTTTCTCATTTTCCCTCTTCACCTCCATGACAAATATGGGCTAGTTTGATTACTTTCAAGACACAACAAAGAGGGATTGTTTCAAAGATGTATAACCACATTCTGGATCTTTGGGATCAGTCTGACTCTAAAACAAGGGCTGCTTGGGAGGAAGAGCTGTGACTTCAACTTACTGTGGAGTGGTGGGATAACATTGTGGGTGGCCTATGTACTGTTACGTCTTATGTTCGTCTTGCACTCATTCAGTTAAAGGTTATACAGAGGGTCTATTTTTCTAAATCAAGATTGTCTGGGATTTATCCAGAGGTGGAGATTAAATAGAAACATAGAAATTAGGTGCAGGAGTAGGCCATTCGGCCCTTTGAGCCTGCACCGCCAAATGTGATAGATATTCGGGCCCACACTGTCATCTGAGCCATATGTTTTTCCTTTGTCCACGATTAGATAATTTTTGGTCTGGCTACTTTAATATAATGTCCACCATAATGGGAATACCTATACGGCTCTGTCCATAGATTGCCATCTTTGGGGCCCCGAATGAGTCAGGTCAATTAAGCTCTGTGCAAAAAGAAATTATTAATTTTACATCTTTAATAGCCAGACGTCACCTGCTCCTCCAGTGGAAATCCCCTAACCCGCTCTTAGTGTCACAGTGGCTCAAAATATGTAGAGTTTTTTCCTAAACTTGAGAACATTATATATACATTGAGGGGATGCACTGATAATTTCTTTCACAAATGGCAACCTTTTTAAAAAATCATACTTGACAGACTTGCAGGTTCTGCCAGACTAAGGGCTGGTTTGTTAAATGTTGTTATGTGTAGGTGCACTCTTCACTCTTAATTAGCCAGGGTGGGATGGGTGGGGTGTGCGACTGATGGTATGGTTGCATTATATATAACTTTTTAAAATATATATTAATATTTATTTTATGTTTCTGTATATTTTTGTATTTTTCTTTAGTCTATTATTTGAATGTTTCTTATTAAAAAGCTTTTTTCATTTTTGTGTTGATTTATTTAAAATGAACAATAAATGTTATAAGAGAGAGAGAGAGAGAGACTGTGTCCCGACTCCCGCTCCCCTCCTCCACCAACCCCAGGCCCAGTCACTGTCTCCCGGGTGCGAGGCCGCGGCCTGGCCGGAGGACTGGACTCCGCCCCGCGCACCGAATCCCCCAGCCAGCGCGCCCGCCCCGCACGCCCTGATCCACCGGAGCCAATCACCGCGCGGCGCAGGGGCCTCAGCCCGGAAATGACGTCCCTGCCCCGACCCGTTGCCCCGCAGGCTGCGGGGCGGCCTCAGCCCGGAAATGACGCGACGGCAAGATGGAGCCGACCCGCACTGGACGGTGAGAGAGAGAAAGAGACAGTCCGGGGGAGGGAGGGAGGGTCTGGGGTTGGAAAAGGGGTGAAGTGAGTGGCGGGGGGAAGCAGGGAGCAAAGGGAGGGGTTTGGGATTCAAGGGGGAGTGGGTTTGGTGCCTCGGGGGGTGAATTGGGGGGGGGGGAGAGAGAGCGGTCAAGTGAGTCAAGGAAGGGGGTAGAGAGTCTGGTGGGGTTCACACTGTGTGGGGGGGGGGAGCAAAGGGGGGTAAGGAGCAGGAGACGGCCGGGGTAAGGGGCAGGGAGCCACAGGGAGGAGGTCGCATTGTTTGGGGATGGGGAGGGTGTTGCAGTTTAAAAATTCAAACCAGGGCAGGATCTTCACTGTGAATGGCGGGGCTCTGGGGCAATAGACAATAGGTGCACGAGGAGGCCATTCGGCCCTTTGAGCCAGCACCGCCATTCAATGTGATCATGGCTGATCATCCCGAATCAGTACCCCGTTCCTGCCCATATCCCCTGAGTCCACTATCTTTGAGAGCCCTATCTAGCTCTCTCTTGAAAGTATCCAGAGAACCGGCCTCCACCGCCCTCTGAGGAAGAGAATTCCACGGACTTACAACTCTCTATGAGAAAATGTGTTTCCTCGTCTCTGTTCTAAATGTCTTACCCCTTATTCTTAAACTGTGGCCCTTGGTTCTGGATTCCACCAACATTGGGAACATGTTTCCTGTCTCTAGCATGTCCAAACCCTTAACAACCTTACATGTTTCAATAAGATCCCCTCTCATCCTTCTAAACTCCAGAGTTTACAAGCCCAGCCTTCCATTCTCTCAGCGTTTGACAGTCCCGCCATCCCAGGAATTAACCTTGTAAGCCTGTGCTGCTCTCCCTCAATAGCAAGAATGTCCTTCCTTAAATTAGGGGACCAAAACTGCACACAGTACTCTCCGTGTGCTCTCACTCGCACTCTGTACAACACTGAGCCTTGCGGAATGTGTGGAACAGAGGGATCTAGGAGTGCGGGTATGAGTTGGGCCGAAGGGCCACTTTCCAACGCTGTATCACTCTGTGACAAAGTGCTGGAGTAACTCAGCGGGTCAGGCAGCATCTGTGGAGAGAAGGAATGGGTGGCATTTTGGGTCGACACCCTTCTTTAGTTTAGTTTAGAGATGCAGCGTGGAAACAGCAGGTCTTTCGGCCCACGGAGTCCGCGCCGACCAGTGAACACCCCGTACACTTGCGCTATCCCACGCACATTAGGGACAATTCAGCAATTTTGCGGAGGCTGAATTGCTGAATTGCTACATCCCTGAACGGCTTTGAAATATTGGAGGAAATCAGAGCACCCGGAGTGAAAATCCATGCAGGTCAAGGGGAGAACGTACAATCTCTGCACAGACAGCATCCGCAGTCAGGATCGAGCCCAGGTCACTGGCAGTGAGGCAGCAACTGCACCGCTGTGCCAGTGTGTTTCCAGAATTATATAATGGTTTCCTCCGCCATAAACTGACTCAATATGCGTTAGACAATAGCAAGTGTGGCGGCGCATAACGGCGGGGGGGGGGGGGGGGGGGTTTAATCTCGTCCATTTACGGGGACCTGACTTTTTGCGTGTTGGGCCTAACATCGTGGAGCAGTTTCTGGCCGGAACCAACCTGAGGGCTCCAGTCGTGGAGCTTGCGGACTTGCTGGCTGTCTTCGGAACGGCTGCGGTGGTGCACGGCTGCGACCCGACTTCGGTGCTTCGGAGGCTCCAGCCGGTGGACAGGAGCTCGCAGGTCCCTGGTGGAGCCGCTTTTCAGAGCTCCGGCAATGGCAACTTCTCCCGGTAGAATCACGGGGTTTAAAGGACACGGACCCGGGGGCCTAACGTCGCCCGGCATGGCTTAATGGCCATGAGACTTACCATCGTCCGCCGTGAGCTTTAACATCGGAGCCCCAGTTTGCCTCGATGCTGCAGTTGGACTGCTGGATGGCGGGAGAATAACAAAGGGAAGAGATAAGACTTTGCCTTCCATCACGGTGGGGAGGTGTTGGAGACACACTGTAATGGATGTTTATGTAAACTATGTTAAGTGTGGGTCTTGGATTTTTTTTGTAAACACTATAGAAAATGCAATTTTGTTCAAACCAAGTTGATTGAATGACAATAAAAGCATTCTATTCTATTCTAATGTCCTATTTGACAGCTTGTTGACTCTCTATGTTCCCCTCCTGCAGGGTTTAGGAGCTGTTGCTGTGGAAGGAGAGACGGGGACGTGAGCGGCCATTGAGGACAGCCAGGGTGCAGGTGAGCCCCCCATCTGCTCGGTTTGTGGGCTGAGCCTCGAGGGGCTGAGCTTCGGTGGAGAACCACACGACAGGGCACAACAAGGAGAAGTGCCCGAGCGAGCTGCAGATCCACTGGCGGGTGCACATGGGAGAACGCCCCTTCAACTGCTCAGAGTGCAGCAAGAGTTTCAAGACGGCGAATGTCCTGGAGGCCCACCGGCAAGTGCACAGGGGCGAGAAGCCCTATGTTTGCTCCACATGCGGCAAGAGCTTTACCCAGTTATCGGGGCTGCAGGAGCACCACCAGGTGCACAGCAGTGAGCAGCACTTCACCTGCTCCGACTGTGGCAAAGGCTTCAAGTCGTCCAAGGAGCTGAAGGTGCACAGGCGCCTGCACATCGGGGAGCGGCCCTTCACCTGCAGCGACTGCTGCATGGGCTTCAACCGCTCCAGCAGCCTGCTTGAGCACCAACGCACCCACACCGGCGAGCGCCCCTACACCTGTGCCCAGTGCGGTAATGGCTTCACCCGCTACGACAACCTGCTGGAGCACCAGCACACCCACACCGGTGAGCGTCCCTACACCTGCAGTGACTGCGGCAAGGGCTTCACCCACTCCAGCAGCCTGCTGAAGCACCAGCACACCCATACCGGAGAGCGTCCCTACACCTGTGCCCAGTGCGGTAAGGGCTTCACCCAATCCAGCGGCCTGCTAAAGCACCAGCGCACCCACACCGGCGAGCGTCCCTACACCTGCGCCCAGTGTGGCAAAGGCTTCACCCGCTACGACAACCTGCTTGGGCACCAGCGCACCCACACCGGCGAGCGCCCCTACACCTGCACCCATTGCGGCAAGGGCTTCACCAGGTCCAGCAACCTGCTGAAGCACCAGCGCACCCACACCGGCGAGCGGCCCTACAGCTGCACCCAGTGCGGCAAGGGCTTCACCCAATCCAGCAACCTGCTGCAGCACCAGTACATCCACAACGGCGAGCATCCTTACACCTGTGGCCAGTGCGGCATGGGCTTCACTCAGTCCAGCAATCTGCTGCAGCACCAGCGCACCCACACCGGTGAGCGTCCCTACACCTGCGTCCAGTGCGGCAAGGGCTTCACCCAATCCAGCAGTCTGCTGGTGCACCAGCGCACCCACACTGGCGAGCGTCCCTACACCTGCACCCAGTGCGGCAAGGGCTTCACCCGCTCCGGCTGCCTGCTGAATCACCTGCGCACACACACCAGTGAGCGTCCCTACACCTGCGCCCAGTGTGGCAAGGGCTTCACACGCTCCAACCAGCTGCTGTCCCACCAGCGGGTGCACGCCGTCAACCATTCTGTCCCCAGCCCGATGTGTGGAGAGCGCTTTTCCAAGGCCTCGCACGCCCTGTGTCACCAGCGCGTGCACACTAGTGGTCAGCTCTATGACTGCCCATACTGTGGTGAGTCGCTTGACAGCTCACAGGGGCTGCGGCAGCACCGGCAGGCCCACGCCGGCGAGCAGCTGCTCCCACTGTGACAAAAGAGCATGGGGGCTGCGGGAGCACCAGAGAGAGACCCTTTGTGTGCGCTGAGTGTGGCAAGGGTTTCACCCACACATCCAGTCTGTAGCAGCACTGGCGTACCCACAGCGGTGAGCGTCCCTTCTCCTGCCAGTCCTGTGGTAAGGGCTTCACCCACCTTGACCCCTTGCTGGAGCACCAGCGAGTCCACACTGGCTAGCGCCCCTTCACCAGTCTGCTCTGTGCAAGGCCTTTGCCCGCTCCTCCAGCCTGCTGTGCCACCAGCACGTGGATAGGCGCAGTTTAGGTAGACACAAAATGCTTGAAGGAATGGGTAACGTTTCTGGTTGAGACCTTCTTCAGTCTCGACATGAAACAACATCCATTCCTTCTCTACAGAGATGCTGCCTGTACCGCTGAGTTACTCCAGCATTTTGTGTCCTTGTTTGTAAACCAGCATTTGCAGTTCCTTGCTTTTAAACCATTTTGTTTAACCATCTCTGCACCTTCCCCAAAGCCTCCACATCAGTCCTGTAACGGAGTACTCCAAATGTCCCTTAAAACTGCACTTATACATTCCTCTCTCCTTAGCTCACATCCTTTTATCTCCTTTTTTCCTTCACCTCTGTCACTTCACTCATCTGCTGATCACCTCCTCAACTTTTAACATAGTGTCACTAAAGAAGGGTCCTGACACGAAACGTCATCTATCCATGTTCTCCACAGATGCTGCCTGACCCGCCGAGTTACTGCAGCACTTTGTGTTAGAGTCATAGAGTGATGCAGTGTGGAAACAGGCACCTTAGGCCCAACTGGTCCACACTAACCAACATGTCCCGGCTACACTAGTCCCACCTGCCTGCATTTGTTCCATATCCCTCCAAAGTTGTCCTATTCATGTACCTGTCTATAACTGTTTCTTAAGCGCTGGGATAGTCCCAGCCTCAACCACCTCCTCCGGCAGCTTGGTCCATACACCCACCACCCTCTGTTGAAAAGTTACCCCTCAGATTCCAATTAAATCTTTTCCCCTTCACTTTGAACCCATATCCTCTGGTCTTCGATTCCTGAACTCTGGGCAAGAGATTCTATGCATCTAACTAAATTGTGTTCTATGCAAGATTCCAGCATCTGCAGTTTCTTGTGTCTCCCTCTCCTATATCCACCTATCACTTTTGAAGAAGGGTCTCAACCTGAAACATCACCCATTCCTTCTCTCTAGAGATGCTGCTGTCCCACTGAGTTACTCCAGCATTTTGTATCCGCCTATCATTAGCCAGGCTTTGCCCAGCCCCCATCTCTCTTTTCCAGCTTCCTCTCCCCAACATCTCCAATCAGTCTGAAGAAGGGTCCCGACTCAAAACGTTGTCTGCCCATTTCCTCTAAAGCAGTGGAGGAACTCAGTGGGTCAGGCCGCATCTGTAGAGGGAAGTGATCCAAGACCACTCCCACCTCTCCTTTCCAACTTTCTCCACCCCACACACCAAGCAGTCTGAAGACGGGTCCTGACCTAGAAAGTTGCCTGTCCATTCTCTCCAGAAGTGCAAGTTACTCCAGGAGATTGTGTCTCCTTTTGTGAAACAGCATCTGCTGTTACTTGTATCTAGACTAGGCATGTATTTCACCCTGCACTTGCGCTCGTTCTGCCAAGGCCTGCTGGATCTCCTGCTGGCCAACCATTTTAACTCCCCTTCCCATTCCCAAACTGATCTCTCTGTCCGGGGCCTCGTCCGTTGCCAGAGTGAGGTGACACGCAAACTGGAGGAACAGCACCTCATAGCTTACAGCCCAATGACATGAACATTGAATTATCCAAATTAAATGGACATTCTCCCTCCCCCCTTCCTCATGGGCCACCTCTTCATCATTCCTCTGTCTTCTCACTTGCGAAAGGCGTCAATATTAATATGGAGTCACCGCTTCCCGTATTTTAAGTATGTTTTAGTGTTTCTAGGTATGTTTTACATGGGCGGGGCGGGGGAATTGGGAAACTTTTTTTCAGTCACTTACCTCGATGGAGATGCGATCTTTCTCCTTTGCCGAGGATCGCCCGTAAGGAGCTCCAACGTCGGAGCCTGTGGACTTTAACACTGTGAAGTCCGCGGTCTCCGGTAAGAAGAGGCCGACTCGGGAGCTCCATGCTGCGGAGTGTTCCAATCCGTCCCGACGTCGGAATTTCGGTCATCCCGACGCGAGGGCTTCTGACATTGGACCGTCGGCAGCGGCGACTGCAGAGGGTTCAGCAGCCCCAACCACGGGTGTACGTGTGAAATGAGCAAGATGATTGAACTTTATTACCTTCCATCACAGTGAGGAATGTGGATTCTGCTGTGTTGGATGTTTCTGTTCAATTTTATTTTATGTGGCTGTGTGTCTTGTCGCTTTGTATTTAATATGGCTGTATGGTAACTCAAATATCACTGTACCTTAATTGGCGCATGTAAATATGAATTGAACTAACTCTCTGTTGAAAACATCCAGTGAATTGGCCTCCACTACCTTCTGTGGCAGGGAATTCCACAGATTCACTCTCTGGGTGAAAATGTTTTTCCTCATCTTAGTCCTAAATGACCTAGCCCTTATTCTTAAACGGTGGCCCCTGGTTCTGATAATATTCTAGTTATATAATATACATTATAATGTAAGGTATTTTATTAAGTGAAGATTAATTTGGCTTCTTTGGGTTTTGGGATCTGAAGCTTTGTAATTCTGTGCTGTAGATGAGCTGGGTGATCAGGAAATTGGAGGCCAGCATTCAAACTGCATCCAAGCTGCTTCCTGTTGTGCCCAAGCAAAAGATATTGACAATGGTGGGAGAAGATGTGTTTCCTGAGAAGCTGCTGGTTTCTGTAAACAGAAGCCTTGAGAGAGGATGTGTTTCCTTTGGAGTTGGGTCTCTGTAAACAGGAACTTCTGCGGGTAATTGATTGTTACATTGTTAAGGATCCTTACATTGTTTATGAAAGTACTGCAGATGATAGACCTTTGACTAAGTTCCTGTTGTTTGGGGGTTTGTAACTAAACTTTGTGACAGATATAACCATAGCATGACAAGTATTGTGTTAGTTACAAGAATGTTTTGTATGGGTATACTCTGTGATTGATGTGTTAGACGTCATTGCTCCAAATCTGTATAAACATGTGACTATGTTTCCAAAATACTATAAAAGATACTGTATGTCTTTGTTCAGTAGTGTAATGGCCCAGGAGGGTTAAGTATATGTTGCATACTTGACTTTGTATCCCCTGTCACTCTCGCCAGCTAAATGATCAGTAAAGCTTGTGTTGGTTGATCTGACTTATTGTGAGTTGTCTGTTTTAAGAAATGAACCTTAACAGTTCTGGACTCCCCCAACATGGGGAACATGTTTCCTGCATCTACCCTGTCCAATCCCTTACTATTCTTATATGATTCTATAACATTCCCGCTCATCCTTCTGAATTACAGTGAATACAAACCCAGTCGACCCATTCTTTCAACATATGTCAATCCCGCCATCCCAGGAATTAACCTTGTGAGCCTATGCTGCACTCCCTCAATAGCAAGAATGTCCTTCCTCAAATTAGGAGACCAAAACTGCACACAATTCCCTATGTGTGGTAGGACTAGGGCCATGCACAACTGCAGCTGGACCTCCTTGCTCCTAAACTCAACTCTTAAATTAGCTTTATTCAGTGCCTGCTGGTCCTGCATGCTTACTTTCAGTGACTGATGTACAAGGACACCCAGGTTTCGTTGTACATCCCAATTTCCTAACCTGACACTATTCAGCAGGGCCGGCCTTTGGAGGTGCAGGGCCCAATTGGGAATTAAATATATATATATAAATAATTATAAATGAGTCAATCGTCGTGAATAATATGACAGTCGGCTTTAAAAAAAAACTTAAACCACGCATGCGCAGATTGTTCTCTCCGTAAAATAAATATAGTAACAATTCAATTTTCCTGCAGCTTCCAAATCTCCTTCTTTCTGAATTACTGAATTGGGGGGGGGATGGAGGGTGATGGCAGGTGGAAAGATGGTGGGATAAACGGGAGCACACTGGGACAAGATGAGTCAGTTGTCATCTTATTGAATGACAATACTAGTTCAACTTATCAAGGGGCCAATTCGGGGGAGAGTTCCTTTCACAGCATGGAGGGAGTCCTAAGAACTTCTTCCACAGTCCTTCTGCAGTTGTACAGGGCACCAGTGAGACCACACCTGGTGTATTCTGTGCAGTTTTCTTCCCTTAATTTGAGGTAGGACATTCTTGCTATTGGGGGAGTGCAGCGTAGGTTTCAAGGTTAATTACCGGCATGACAGGACTGTCAAATGCTGAGAGAATGGAGTGGCTGGGCTTCCATACTCTGGAATCTAGACGGATGTCAGGGGATCTTATTGAAACATATAAGATGATTAAAGTTTTGGGCACGCTAGAGACAGGGAACATGTTCCCGATGTTGGGTGAGTCCAGAACCAGGGGCCACAGCTTATAAATAAGGGGTAAGATGTTTAGAACGATGAGGAAACACTTTTTCTCATAGAGAATTGTGAATGTGGAATTCTCTGCCTCAGAGGGCGGTGGAGGCCGGTTCTCTGGATACTTTCAAGAGAGAGCTAGATAGGGGTCTTAAAGATAACGGAGTCAGGGTATATGGGCAGAAGGCAGGAATGGGGTACCGATTGTAGATGATCAGCCATGATCACATTGAATAAAGGTGGTAGCTCGATGGGCCGAATGGCCTACACCTGCACCAAGTGCCTATTGGAGACCAAAACTGTACACAATACTCCAGGTGTGGTCTCACTGGGGCCCTGTACAACTGCAGAAGGACCTATTTGCTCATATACTCAACTCATCTTGTTATGAAGTCCAACATGCCATTCGCTTTCTTCACTGCCTAATGTACCTGCATGCTTACTTTCAGTGAGTGATAAACAAAAACCTCCGGACCCCGTTGTACGTCCCATTTTCCCAACTTGACATCATTTAGATAATAATCTGCATTCCTGTTTTTGCCACCAAAGTGGATAACCACACATTTATCCACCTTAAACTGCATATGTCATGCATCTGGACACACTGATATGATATGTTCTGTATTTGTACCTACAATATTCCGTTGTGCTGATGCAAAGCAAGAATTTCATTGTCCTATCTGGGACATATGACAATAAACTCTCTTGACTCGATCTGCTCACTTACTCAAACTCTCCAAGTCACCCTGCGTCCTCATAGCATCCTCCTCGCAGTTCACACTGCATTCCAGCTTTGTGTCATCTGCAAATTTGCTAATTTTACCTTTAATCCCTTCATCTAAATTATTGATATATATTGTAAATAGCTGCGGTCCCATCACCGAATCTTGCGGCATCCCACTAGTCAGCGCCTGCCATTATGAAAGGACAAGTTAATCACTACTCTTTGTTTCCTGTCTGTCAACCAATTTTCTATCCTTGTCAGCACCCTACCCCAATACCATGTGCTCTAATTTTGCCCACTAATCTCTTTTGTTTGACCTTACCAAATGCTTTCTTTAAGTCCAGGGACACAACATCCACTGGCTCTCCATTCACAATTACATCCTCAAAAATATCCAGAATGGAATGGAGGTTGGTTTGCGTGATGGTCTGTGATACGTCTACAACTCTCTGCAATTTTGTAAGGTCATAGAGTGATACAGTGTGGAAACTAGACATTCAGCCCAACTTGCCCACACCGGCCAACATATCCCAGCTACAAAAGACTAATCTGCCCTCGTTTGGTTCATATACCTCTTTACCTGTCCTAGCCATGTACCCGTCTAACTGTTTCCTAAATGTAGGGGTAGTCCCAGCCTCAACTACCTCCTCCGGCAGCTTGTTCCACATACCACCACTCTTTATATGCAAAAAAGTTACCCCTCCTATTCTTTTTTTTCCCCGCTTCACTTTAAACATATGTTTCAATGTTTCAAAAGCAACCTATGGTGCATCTGATGATAAAACGCTTTCTACCGCGCATCTGCAGAGGATTACATGAGCAACGAAATCCTATTTCGCATAGTCATACGCATAATAAAACAAAACTAAAACACAATAGTTCACAACACAAACATCCCCACAGCGGCACCAAAGTTCCCCACTGTGAGGGAAGGAACCAAAGACCAGTCAACCTTCATTCTCACTGATGTTCCCCCGTGGTCGAGGCCTCCCGAGCACCATAGTCGGCCCGATATTCAGGCCCTCTCGCTGGGAACAATGAAACCCCAATGTCGAATGGGAGAACATCCTCAGCGGCGTGGACCTCTGAATCGGCCACCTACCACCGGAGTCCGCGGCTCCCGAAGTCCACAGGCCGAGCCTGGAGGAAATTCAACCCTGGCGGCCCCGTCAAAGGGTTCCAGGACTCCACGATATTGGTCAGCGCCAGCCTCGTTGGGAGCTCCGCAAACCCCAGCTCAGCGATGTCGATGCAGCAGGCCCAACACTCCGGAACTTCAAACGGCGATCCCAGGTAAGGCGTTGCCCGCTCCGCGATGTATCCAGCGCTGCGCCACCGCTGCTGAAGCTCTGGTGCAGTCCCACAGGAAAGGCCGCGCCAATCCAGAGAGATATACCGAAGTTCAAAAGCCTTCTAAAGCGCTGATGTACTTTCTTGGCCATTGCTTCGATATGTCACGTCCAGGATAAGTTGCTGGTTATATACATACCTGGTGATATTTAGAATTCCTATATTCTGTTCTGACCATTTTTTTTTGTGTGTTTAGAACTGCTCACAGACACAACAAAGATGAGAAAGTGCGTTCCCCTGATATATGTAATGTCTGTGCTTCTGATGGTCACCTTTTATGGAAGTCGTGGGGCCTGCCAACGTGTCCTATCAAGATACAATAGGAACCATCATTAGGTATGTTACAAAACTTACCTTCAGCTGCGCTGCAGTTCTGCCACTGGCTGTGTTCGTGATTTTGGCGCCTTTGAGAAGGGGGGCGGGATTAAAATGACGTTTTCTCCTTCCTGTCGGAGGCGAACTTCCTCAGGCTGCTTAGCTGCTGCAGAGAAAACGATCAGACATCCGTTCTATCAAGTTTTTTAAAAACATCGCTGGATAATTTAATTAAGTAAAATAAAAATCGACTTCTAACGCCGTCAATGGGACGGATCTCCCGTACGGGACAGATAGATCCAAATTTTACATTGCAAAAAGGTGATTTAGGCCCATACGAATCAGCAGTGTTTTTCCTGCCGATATGGGGTTTAAATTCACTGCAAACCACAGTTCCAATCGATCGCTTTCCACAAAAATCCTCTCGCAGATTATTAAAATGGCCATTAATATACAGGAATTAAACACTAAATTCCTTCCATTTGGCCTATAAATTCATGACAATGAGTTTTAAAAATCATGTTATATTGTGAATTATTGTGTGAATGTTATTTGGACACTTAGGCTATTTCAAAATGTTAACCTTTCCTTAAGAAATGGATAGATGCTTAGATCTAGTAATCGAATTTTGTAATTTGCTACAATGAGGTAACTAATTATATGCTTTCATTTCAGGTCATCCAAGTAAGATTGTTTCATATTTGTTTCAGAATGCTTCAATCTCTAATAGCTGAAAATTTGATTCAGTTCTCTGAATTTTTTAAGAAGGTTATGGGCTTTTGACTGTCCTTGATCCCAGCTTTTGAGAAGTCAATGGAAAAGCAATAGGGAACAAGATGCTAATTTCCGAGTATGAAAATGGCCATCTTTTTAAATACAGAAGATATGAAAATGAATTAGGTGTCAAATTAAACTTCTTTTTATGTTTTATCTGATGGGATAAATTGCAGACTTGATTTTTTAAATCTCAAAGTTTTGTAACATTACTATCGCTTGCCGAGCACCCACAACATATCTCACAATAATGCTCTTTGGTTCAGAGATTGGTACGTTGGTGTCAGCCCAGTGTTTTAGGCCCCAGACCTGTGTTCCAAGCTTTGCCTGAAGTTCTGGGCTTTGTCCAAAGTTCTGGGATTCCAGGCATTTTTCGTAGGCCTCAGGGCTGTTTTATAGGCTCCAGGCATGTGTTGTCTGGACCTTTTCCTCCCCTCTTCACGTCCTTCTCCCCCTGCCCTCCCACGCTTTCCTCCCCTCTCCACTCATCCCTTCTTCCCCCTCCCCCCTTCCCCCTTCCCTCCCCCATCTACTCCATTTCCTCCTCCTCCCTCCCCTTCCCTTCTTCCCCTCCCCTCCCTCCCCTTCTTCCCCCTCCCCCTTCCCCCCTCCCCTTCTCCCCCCCACTTCTTCCCCCCTTCCCCCTCTTCCCCCTCCCCTCCCCCCTCCCCTCTCCCCTCCCCTTCTCCCCCCTCCCATTCTTCCCCCCCACATTTCTTGCACTCCCCCCTCCTTCTTTCATCCCCTTCTTTCCTCCCCTTTCCTTCTGTCGCCTCTCGTTCCCTATCCTCCCCTCCCACCCTTTACTTTCCTCTCCTCCCCCCTTCCTCCCCCTCCCCCCTCCCCCCTCCCCCTTCCCCTCCCCCTCCCCCTCCCCCTCCCCCTTCCCCTCCCCCTCCCACTCCCCCTCCCACTCCCCCTCCCCCTTCCCCTCCCCTCCCCCTTCCCCTTCCCCACCCCCTTCCCCTCCCCCTCCCCCTCCCCCTTCCCCCTTCCCCCCTCCCCCTTCCCCCTTCCCCCCTCCCCCTTCCCCTCCCCCTTCCCCTCCCCCTTCCCCTCCCCCTCCTGGAACTGGACCGATTTGTCGATTGGACAGGAATTTGAAGATAATCTGATCGGTGATTGGACGCGACGCCCTTGGAGACAGCGGGTGTTTGGCCGGAAATTAGATCCGCGCGGATTTTAAGGGGAGCTGGTCGGTGATTGGCCGCGAGTCACCTTGGAGACAGCGTCTGATTGGCCGCGTAACGGGCGCGAGGCGCCGGTTACAGAAACCGTTTGGATTCGAACTTGGGAGAGAGAGAGAGAGAGAGATGATGGGGGGGAGACGCTCTTCTCCCACAATCAAAGTTACTAGAGGAGCAGTATCTTTGCCCACAATGGTCTTCCATCCGTCTTCATTCGCCCAGACAGACGCTGACGATGTGAACTAGTGCCGGGGCCACGTGTTCACAATGTTGCAGCGACCGGATTATATTCAGCGTCGCCTGGAATGAGGCGACAACAAGGTGACGTCACTAACGTGGAACAGTCGGTGTCGACCCGCGACCATCAGGGGGATGGAGAAGCTGCAACTCCCGGAGACAGGGGGATGGAGAAGCTGCAACTCCCGGAGACAGGGGGATGGAGAAGCTGCAACTCCCGGAGACAGGGGGGTGGAGAAGCTGCAACTCCCGGAGACAGGGGGATGGACAAGCTGCAACTCCCGGAGACAGGGGGATGGACAAGCTGCAACTCCCGGAGACAGGGGGATGGACAAGCTGCAACTCCCGGAGACAGGGGGATGGACAAGCTGCAACTCCCGGAGACAGGGGGATGGAGAAGCTGCAACTCCCGGAGACAGGGGGATGGACAAGCTGCAACTCCCGGAGACAGGGGGATGGACAAGCTGCAACTCCCGGAGACAGGGGGATGGAGAAGCTGCAACTCCCGGAGACAGGGGGATGGACAAGCTGCAACTCCCGGAGACAGGGGGATGGACAAGCTGCAACTCCCGGAGACAGGGGGATGGACAAGCTGCAACTCCCGGAGACAGGGGGATGGACAAGCTGCAACTCCCGGAGACAGGGGGATGGAGAAGCTGCAACTCCCGGAGACAGGGGGATGGAGAAGCTGCAACTCCCGGAGACAGGGGGATGGACAAGCTGCAACTCCCGGAGACAGGGGGGTGGAGAAGCTGCAACTCCCGGAGACAGGGGGATGGACAAGCTGCAACTCCCGGAGACAGGGGGATGGAGAAGCTGCAACTCCCGGAGACAGGGGGATGGAGAAGCTGCAACTCCCGGAGACAGGGGGATGGAGAAGCTGCAACTCCCGGAGACAGGGGGATGGAGAAGCTGCAACTCCCGGAGACAGGGGGATGGAGAAGCTGCAACTCCCGGAGACAGGGGGATGGAGAAGCTGCAACTCCCGGAGACAGGGGGATGGAGAAGCTGCAACTCCCGGAGACAGGGGGATGGAGAAGCTGCAACTCCCGGAGACAGGGGGATGGAGAAGCTGCAACTCCCGGAGACAGGGGGATGGAGAAGCTGCAACTCCCGGAGACAGGGGGATGGAGAAGCTGCAACTCCCGGAGACAGGGGGATGGAGAAGCTGCAACTCCCGGAGACAGGGGGATGGAGAAGCTGCAACTCCCGGAGACAGGGGGATGGAGAAGCTGCAACTCCCGGAGACAGGGGGATGGAGAAGCTGCAACTCCCGGAGACAGGGGGGTGGAGAAGCTGCAACTCCCGGAGACAGGGGGATGGAGAAGCTGCAACTCCCGGAGACAGGGGGGTGGAGAAGCTGCAACTCCCGGAGACAGGGGGATGGAGAAGCTGCAACTCCCGGAGACAGGGGGATGGAGAAGCTGCAACTCCCGGAGACAGGGGGGTGGAGAAGCTGCAACTCCCGGAGACAGGGGGATGGAGAAGCTGCAACTCCCGGAGACAGGGGGGTGGAGAAGCTGCAACTCCCGGAGACAGGGGGATGGACAAGCTGCAACTCCCGGAGACAGGGGGATGGACAAGCTGCAACTCCCGGAGACAGGGGGATGGACAAGCTGCAACACCCGGAGACAGGGGGATGGAGAAGCTGCAACTCCCGGAGAGAGGGGGATGGACAAGCTGCAACTCCCGGAGACAGGGGGATGGACAAGCTGCAACTCCCGGAGACAGGGGGATGGAGAAGCTGCAACTCCCGGAGACAGGGGGATGGACAAGCTGCAACTCCCGGAGACAGGGGGATGGACAAGCTGCAACTCCCGGAGACAGGGGGATGGACAAGCTGCAACTCCCGGAGACAGGGGGATGGAGAAGCTGCAACTCCCGGAGACAGGGGGATGGAGAAGCTGCAACTCCCGGAGACAGGGGGATGGACAAGCTGCAACTCCCGGAGACAGGGGGGTGGAGAAGCTGCAACTCCCGGAGACAGGGGGATGGACAAGCTGCAACTCCCGGAGACAGGGGGATGGACAAGCTGCAACTCCCGGAGACAGGGGGATGGAGAAGCTGCAACACCCGGAGACAGGGGGATGGAGAAGCTGCAACTCCCGGAGACAGGGGGATGGACAAGCTGCAACTCCCGGAGACAGGGGGATGGAGAAGCTGCAACTCCCGGAGACAGGGGGATGGAGAAGCTGCAACTCCCGGAGACAGGGCACATTGGTGGAGGGAAGGTTGTAGCCAACAGCCTTCTCAGCTGATCAGACGATTTGCTGCAGGCTCAGGGTGTCGTGCTTGGTGGCTGAGCCAAACCAGACCATGATGGAGAAGATGAGGACAGACTCTACGATGGCCGTATAGAATTTGACCAGCATTGCCTATGGCAGATTGTGCTTCTTCAGCTGCCGTAGGGGGTCTTTGTTCATCAGTCAATCAGTAAGCATGCAGGTACAGCAGGCAGTGAAGAAAGTGAATGGCATGGGGGTTACACAAAATGCTGGAGAAACTCAGCGGGTGCAGCAGCATCTAAGGAGCGAAGGAGATAGGCGACGTTTCGGGTCGAGACCCTTCTTCAAGTGAATGGCATGTTGGCCTTCATAACAAGAGGTTGAGAATAGGAGCAAAGAGGTCCTTCTGCAGTTGTACAGGTCCCTAGTGAGACCACACCTGGAGTATTGTGTGCAGTTTTGGTGTTCAGATTTGAGGAAGAACATTCTTGTTATTCAGGGAGTCCAGCGTAGGTTTACAAATGTAATTCCCGGGGTGGCGGGTCTGTCATATGTTGAGAGAATTGAGCGGCGGGGCTTGTATGCTCTGGAGTTCAGAAGGATGAGAGGGCATCTTATTGAAACATATATGAGATTATTAAGGGGTTGGACACAGTAGAGGCAGGAAACATGTTCCCGATGTTGGGGGAGTCCAGAACCAGGGGCCATAGTTTAACAATAAGGGGGTAAGCTATTTAGAACGGAGACGATGAAACACTTTTTCTCACAGAGAGTTGTGAATCTGTGGAATTCTCTGCCTCAGAGGGCGGTGGAGCCGGTTTTCTGGATACTTTAAAGAGAGAGCTAGATAGGGCTCTTAAAGATAGCGGAGTCAGGGGATATGGGCGGAAGGCAGGAACGGGTATTGTTTGCGATGATCAGCCGTGATTGTATTGAATGGCCTCCTCCTGCACCTATTGTCTATGTTTCTATGTAAAAGCTTTTCACTCCACATCACCGTCTACATCTCTCCTGCGACTCTCAGTCTGAGGAAGGGTCTCGACCTCGAAACGTCGCCCATTCCTTCTCTCCAGAGATGCTGCCCGTCCCGCTGAGTTCCTGCAGCATTTTGTAGTCTGGCCCCCCTTGAGGTTTTTTCTCAGGTTTGCAGCCTCTGCAGCTGCTGTAATTGTTTCCCCTCCCCCTCCCAACGTGGTGTAGGAGCTGCGGGGGCGAGGCCGGCCGCCGTGGCAACTGTTGGTAGGGCGGGATCGGCGGCACGGATTGGCGGAGGGCGCTGTCCGTCTGAGGGGCGGGCCTACTCCTCCCCTCACCCCCTTCTTCACCCCACCCCTCTCACCCCCCTGCCCTTAAACCCCCCCCCCCCCAACCCGCCCCTTCATGCACTAGTAAAGTTCACACGTCAGTAATGCGCTGTTTGTTGACCCTCTGTGTTCCCCTCCTGCAGGGTTTAGGAGCCCTTGCTGTTGACAGAGAGACGGCGACATGAGCCTTGAGGGTGGCCAGGGTGTCGGCGAGCGCCCCATCAGATCTCTGCCTGCATTTGGTGCATATCCCTCCAAACTTGTCCTATCCATGTACCTGTCTATACCCATTTCTTAAACGTTGGGATAGTCCCAGCCTCAACTACCTCCTCAGGCACCTTGTTCCATACACCCACCACTCTCTGTTGAAACGTTACACCTCAGATTCCTATTAAATCTGTTCCCTTTCACCTTGAACCCATGTCTTTTGATCCTCGATTCCCTAACTCTGGGCAAGAGATTCTGTGCAGGAGTTAGTGTGAATATTGAAGACAAACACAGATCGGTGACGTTTCAAAGTTAATGTTAACCACTTGTGTGAATTGGTTAATGATAACTACCCGGAAGCAAAGCTTGAAAGACATTCCGGTGAAAGGAAGTCATGTGCGATGTGCAGAGTGGTTATACATTGAGCTTTGGACTGGACAGACAGTTGTAGATGGATGCTCTTGCTGAATAGATACAAAGTGCTGGAGTAACTCAGCGGGTCAGGCAGCATCACTGGAGAACATGGAGAGGTGATGTTTCGCAGAGTGCTGGAGTAACTCAGCGGGTCAGGCAGCATCTGTGGGGAACATAGATAGGTGACGCTTCACTAAGTGCTGGAGTAACTCAGCACATCAGGCAGTATCTGTGGGGAACATGGATCGGTGATGTTTCAGAGTGCTGGTGTAATTCAACGGGTCAGACAGCATCTCTGGTCAATGTGGATAGACGATTTTTCAGGTCTGAAGAAAGGTCGTGGCTCAAAAAGTCCCCTATCCACATGTTCTCCACAGACAGACACAAAATGCTGGAGTAACTCAGCGGGACAGGCAGCATCTCTGGAGAGAAGGAATCTTCTTCAGACTGAGAGTCACAGGAGAGGGAGACACAGGGATAAGGAAGTGTAAGGTGTTACTCCAGCACTGTATTATCTGAATAGTGTCAGGTTAGGAAAATGGGAAGTACAACGAGAATTCTGTCCTTGTACATCAGTCACTGAAAGTAAGCATGGGGGAGTCCAGAACTGTTAAGGTTAATTTCTTAAAACAGACAACACACAATAAGTTAGATCAACCAACACAAGCTTTACTGATCATTTAGCCGGGGACAGTGCCAGGGGATACAAAGTCAAGTATGCAACACATACTTAAGCCTCCTGGGCAATCATTCTAATGATCAAAAGCATGCCACATCTTTTTATAGTATTTTGGGAAAATAGTCATTTGTTTAAACATAGTTAGAGCAATGACGTCTAACACATCAATCACAGAGTATACCCATTCAAAGCATTCATGTCACTAACACAATACTTCTCATGCTATGGTTATATCAGTCACAAACTTTAGTTACAAACCCCCAAACAACAGGAACTTAGTCAAATGTCCATCATCTGCAGTACCTTCTTAAACAATGTAAGGATCTTTATCAATTACCCACAGAAGTTCCTGTTTACAGAGACCCAACTCCAAAGGAAACACAGCCTCTCTCAAGGCTTCTGTTTACAGAAGCCAGCACCTTCTCAGAAAACACATCCTCTCCCACCATAGAAAAATAGGTGCAGGAGTAGGCCATTCGGCCCTTCGAACCTGCACCGCCATTCAATATAATCATTGCTGATCATCCAACTCGGTATTCTGTACCTGCCTTCTCCCCATAACCCCTGATTCCTCTAGCCACAAGGGCACATCTAACCCCCTCTTAAATATAGCAATTGAAATGGCCTCAACTACTGTCTGTGGCAGAGAATTACACAGATTCACCACTCTCTGTGTGAAAAATGTTTTTCTCATCGCGGTCCTACAAGACTTCCCTCTTATCCTTAACTGTGACCCCCTTGTTCTGGACTTCCCCAACATCAGGAACAATCTTCCTGCATCTAGCCCGTCCAAACCCTTAAGAATTTTGTACATTCCTATATGATCCCCCCTCAAATTTTCTAAATTCTAGCGAGTACATGCCAAGTCTATGCAATCTTACTTCATATGAAAGTCCTGCCATTCCAGGAATCAGTCTGGTGAACCTTCTCTGTACTCCCTCTGTGGTAAGAATGTCTTTCCTCAGATTAGGAGACCACAACTGTACGCAATACTCTAGGTGTGGTCTCACCAAAGCCCTGTACAACAGAGCCCTGTAGAACCTCCCTGCTCCTATACTCAAATCCTTTTGCTATGAATGCTAACATACCATTTGCTTTCTTCATTGCCTGTTGCACCTGCATGCCTACTTTCAATGACTGGTGTACCATGACACCCAGGTCTCATTGCATCTCCCCTTTTCCTAATCGGCTATCATTCAGATAATAGTCTACTTTCCTGTTCTTGCCACCAAACCTCACATGTATGCACATTATACTACATCTGCCCACTCGCCTAACCTATCCACATCACCTTGCAGCCTCCTAGCATCCTCCTCACAGCTAACACTGCCCCCTAACTTTGTGTAATCCGCAAACTTGGAGATGTTGCATTCAATTCCTTCGTCAAAATCATTAATATATGTTGTAAATAGCTGGGGTCCCAGCACTGAGCCTTGCGCTACCCCACTAGTCCCTGCCTGCCTTTCTGAAAAGGACCCGTTTACTCCTACTCTTTGCTTCCTGTCTGCCAGCCAGTTCTCTATCCACATCAATACTGAAACCCCAATATCATTGTCAATATCTTTTGCTTGGCACAACAGGAAGTAGCTTGAATGCAGTTTGAATGCTGGCCTCCAATTTCCTGATCACCCAGCTCATCTACAGCACAGAATTACAAAACTTCAGAACCCAAAACCCAAATAAGCCAAATTAATCTTTACTTAATAAAATACCTTTTGTTATAATTTATATTATATAACTAGGATATTGATGATAACCAGGGACCACAGTTTAAGAATAAGGGGTAGGTCATATGGTACTGAGATGAGGAAATACGTTTTCACCCAGAGAGTTGTGAGTCTGTGGAATTCCCTGCCACAGAAGGCAGTGGAGGCCAATTCACTGGAAGTTTTCAAGAGTTAGTTCAGTTCACATTTACTGTCACATGTGCCAATTAAGCTACAGTCATATTTGAGATACCATACAGCCATACCAAGTAAAAAGCAACAAGACACACAGCCACATAAAATAAAAATTAACAGAAACATCCACCACAGTGGAATCCAGATTCCTCACTGTGATGGAACGTAATGAAGTTCAATCATCTTCCTCGTTTGTTCACCCGCAGTCGCCGCTGCCGACAGTCCGATGTCCAAAGCCCTTGCATCGGGATGACGGAAACTAAGGCGTCGGTAAGGATTGGAACACTCCGCGGCATGGTGCTCCCAAGTCGGCCTCTTCCTACCGGAGACCGCGGGCTTCACGGTGTTAACGTCCACAGGCCCCGAGGTTGGAGCTCCTCACAGGCGATCAACGGCAAAGGAGATAAATCGCATCTCCATCGAGGTAAGTGACTGAAAAAAAGTTTCACCCAATTCCCACCCCTCCCCATGTAAAATAAACCTAGATACACTAAACCATACTTTTAAAACATACTTAAAATACGGGAAGCGCTGACTCCGGATTAATCCTGATGCCTTTCGCCAACGAGAAGACTGAGGAATGATGAAGAGGTGCCCCACGAGGGACAGGGGGATGTCCGTTTAATTTGGAAAATTCAATGTTGATGTCATTGGGCTGTAAGCTATGAGGTGCTGTTCCTCCAGTTTGCGTGTCACCTCACTCTGGCAATGGAGGAGGCCCAAGACAAAAAGACAGTGTGGGAGTGGGAAGGGGAGTTAAAATGGTTGGCAACCAGGAAATCCAGCAGGCCTTGGCGGACCGAGCACAAGTGTAGGATGAAATGCACGCCTAGTCTAGATACAAGGAACTGCAGATGCTGGTTTACAAAAAGAGACACAATCTCCTGGAGTAACTTGCACCTCTGGAAAGCATGGACAGGCAACATTCTAGGTTAGGACCCTTCTTCAGACTGCTTGGTGTGGGGGGTGGAGAAAGTTGGAAAGGAGAGGTGGGAGTGGTCGCCTTGTATTGTCTTCCATCTACAGATGCGGCCTGACCCACTGAGTTCCTCCACTGCTCTGGAGTGAATCGATAGACGACTTTTTGAGTCAGGACCCTTCTTCACACTGATTGGAGAGGGTGGGGGGAGGAGATGAAAAGAGAAATATGGGGCTGGACAAAGCCGGGCAAGTGATAGGTGGTTACAAAATGATGGAGTAACTCAGCGGGACATGCAGCATCTCTAGAGAGAAGGAATGGGTGACGTTTCAGGTTGAGGCCTTTCTTCAGAAATGATAGGTGGATATAGGTGAGGGAGACACAAGAAACTGCAGATGCTGGAATCTTGCATAGAACACAATTTAGTTAGATCACAGAATCTCTTGCCCAGAGTGGAGTAATCGAGGACCAGAGGACATTGGTTCAAGGTGAAGGGGAAAAGATTTAACAGGAATCTGAGGGGTAACTTTTCAGCAGAGAGTGGTGTATGTATGGAACAAGCTGCCGGAGGAGGTAGTTGAGGCTGGGACTATCTCAGCGCTTAAGAAACAGTTATAGACAGGTACATGGATAAGACAAGTTTGGAGGGATATGGACCAAATGCAGGCAGGTGGGACTAATGTAGCCGGGACATGTTGGTCAGTGTGGGCAATGTGGGCCGAAGGTCATGTTTCCACACTGTATCATTCTATGACTCTAACACAAAGTGCTGCAGTAACTCGGCGGGTCAGGCGGCATCTGTGGAGAACATGGATAGGTGACATTTCACAGAGTGCTGAAATAACTCGGGTTCAGGCAGCTTCTGTGAAGAACATGGATAGGTGGCATTTCGGGTCAGGACCATTCTTCAGACTGACACTATGTTAACAGATAAAGGGGTGATCGACAAATGAGTGAAGTAAGTGACAGAAGCGAGAGACAATGAGGAGATAAAAGGATGTGAGATAAGGATAGAGGAATGTCTACGTGGACTATGCAGGGGAGAGGCTGAGAGGGGCAGGAATAAGGGGAGAGATTCAGAGAGAGAGCATTGGAACTATTGCATATTGTTCTGGTCGCTCCATTACAGGACTGACATGGAGGCTTTGGGGAAGATGCAAAGATGGTTCACCAGAATGGTTTAAAAACAAGGAACTGCAGATGCTGGTTTACAAAAAAGGACACAAAATGCTGGTGTAACTCAGCGGGTCAAGCAGCATCTCTGGAGAGAAGGACTGGGTGACATTTCGGGTTGAGACTGAGGAGGGTCTCGACAAGAAACGTTACCCATTCCAGCATTTTGTCTCTACCTAAACAACGCCTATCTATCCACATCGCAGTGTGCCAGCAGGCTAGAGGAGTGGCCAAAGGCCTTACCACAGAGCGGGCAGGTGAAGGGGCACTGGCCGGTGTGGAGTCGCCAGTGCTCCAGCAAGTGGTCAAGGTGGGTGAAGCCCTTACCACAGGTCGGGCAGGGGAAGGGATGCTCACGGCTATGGGTACGCTCGTGCTGTCACAGGCTGGACAAAGGGCTCTCTCTGGTGTGTATCCACTGGTGCTCCCGCAGCCCCTATGCTCTCTTGTCACAGTGGGAGCAGCTACTTGTTTGCGTGGGCCCGCCGGTGCTGCCACAACCCCCGCGAACTGTCAAACGCCTCACGGGCAGTCGTGGGGCTGGCCACTGGTGTGCACATGCTGGCGAGACAGGGCGTGTGAGGCCATGGCAAAGTGCTCACCACACACGGGGCTAGGGATGGGACTGTCACCGGCATGCTCCCGCTGGTGGGACAGGAGGTTGGTGGAGCAGGTGAAGCCCTTGCCGCACTGGGTACAGGTGTAGGGATGCTTGTCGGTGTGGGCGCGCAGGTGCTTCAGCAGCCTGCTGGATTCAGTGAAGCCCTTGCCGCACTGGGCGCAGGTGTAGGGGTGCTCGCCAGAGTGGGTGTGCTGGTGCACCAGCAGTTTGCTGGATTGGATGAAGCCCTTGCCACACTGGGTACAGGTGTAGGGGCGCTCGCCGGTGTGGGTGCGCTGGTGCTCCAGCAGGCTGTAGGACTTGATGAAGCCCTTGCCACACTGGGTACAGGTGTAGGGACGCTCGCCGGTGTGGGTGCGCTGGTGCACCCGCAGGTTGATGGACTGGGTGAACCTCTTGCCACACTGGGTACAGGTGTAGGGTCGCTCGCCGGTATGGGTGCGCTGGTGCTCCTGCAGGTTGCTGGATCCGATGAAGCCCTTGCCACACTGGGTGCAGGTGTAGGGGCGCTCGCCGGTGTGGATGCGCTGGTGCTTCAGCAGGCTGCCGGATTGGGTGAAGCCCTTGGCGCACTGGGCACAGGTGTATGGACGCTCGCCAGTGTGGATGCGCTGGTGCTGCAGCAGGTGGCTGGACTGGGTGAAGCCCTTGCCGCAGTCGCTGCAGGTAAAGGGCCGTTCCCCGGTATGCAACCGCCTGTGCACCTTCAGTTCCTTGGACGACTTGAAGCCTTTGCCGCAGTCAGAGCAGGTGAAGGGCCGCTCACTGCTGTGCACTGACTGGTGCTCCCACAGCCCCAACAACCTGGCAAACCTCTTGCCACATGTGGAGCAGCCATAAGGCCTCTCACCCGTGTGCATTTGCCGGTGGGTCTCCAGGTTACCCGCCGCCTTGAAACTCTTGCCGCACTCTGAGCAGTTGAAGGGGCGTTCTCCCGTGTGCACCCGCAAGTGGATCTCCAGCTGACTCGGGCTCTTCCATGCCTTGCCACATACGTCGCACTTATAATGCTTCTCCTTGTGGTGCCCTGTCATGTGGTCCTCCACCGAAGCTCAACCCCTCGAAGCTCAGCCCATACACCGAGCAGATGCGGGAGGGGGTAGCTCACCTGCACCCTGGCCGCCTTCAATAGCCGTTCACGTCCCCGTATCTCTGTCCACAGCAATGGCTCCTAAACCCTGCAGGAGGGGAACACAGAGGGTGTATGGGGTGATCACTGGTTGGCGCGGACTCCGTGGGCCGAAAGAGCTGTTGTTTCCATGCTGCATCTCTAAACTAAACTAAAACAAAGAAGGGTGTCGACCCAAAACGCCACCTCTTCCTTCTCGACAGATGCTGCCTGACCTGCTGAGCTACTCGAGTACTTTGTCATACAGTCATAGAGTGATACAGTGTTGGAAAGAGGCCCTTCGGCCCAACTCGTACCTGCACTCCTAGATCCCTCAGCTCCAAACATTCTGCAATGCTCAGAGCTGTACAGAGTCCTAGTGAGACCACACCTGGAGTACTGTGTGCAGTTTTGGTCCCCTAATTTGAGGAAGGACATTCTTGCAATTGAGGGAGAGCAGCGTAGGTTTACAAGGTTAATTCATGGGATGGCGGGACTGTCATATGTTGAGAGAATGGAGCGGATGGACTTGTACACTCTGGAGTTTAGAAAGTTGAGAGGGGATCTTATTGAAACTTATAAGATTGTTAAGGGATTGTACATGCAAGAGGCAGGAAACATGCTCCCGATGTTGGGGGAGTCCAGAACAATGGGCCACAGTTCAAGAATTAGGAGTAAGCCATTTGGAATGGAGACAAGGAAACACTTTTTCTCAGAGAGTGGTGAGTCTTTAGAATTCTCTGCACACTATTGTCTATTGCCCCAGAGCCCCGCCATTCACAGTGAAGATCCTGCCCTGGTTTGACTTCCTAAACTGCAACACCCTCCCCATCCCCAAACAATGTGACCTCCTCGGGGGTTACACAAAAAGCTGGAGAAACTCAGGGGGTGCAGCAGCATCTAAGGAGCGAAGGAGATAGGCGACGTTTCGGGTCGAGACCCTTCTTCAGACTGGTCAGGGATCAGGGAAATGAGAGATATAAACAGTGATGTGGAGAGATAAAGAACAATGAATGAAAGATATGCAAAAAAGTATTGATGATAAAGGAAACAGGCCATTGTAAGCTGTTTGTGGTGTGAAAATGAGAAGCTAGTGCGACTGGGGTTGGGGGGGGGGGGAAGGGGAGATGGAGAAGGAATTCAGGGCCCGAGGGCTGAGGGAGAGGTGGGGAGGGGAGGGGGCAGTCTGGGTTAACAGAATTGAGAAAATTCAATGTTTAAGCCCAGAGGATGCAGACTCCCCAAGCGGAATATGAGGTGCTGTTCCTCCAACTTGCGGTGTTGCTCACTCTGGCCGTGGAGGAGGCCCAGGACCGAGAGGTCGGATACGGAATGGGAGGGGGAGTTGAAGTGCTGAGCCACCGGGAGGTCGGGTTGGTTATTGCGGACCGAGCGGAGGTGTTCGGCGAAACGATCGCCCAGCCTCCGCTTGGTCTCACCGATGTAGATCAGCTGGCATCTGGAGCAACGGATGCAGTAGATGAGGTTGGAGGAGGTGCAGGTGAACCTCTGTCGGACTTGGAATGACTGCTTGGGTCCCTGAAAGGAGTGGATGGGGGAGGTGAAGGGACAAGTGTAGCATCTCTTGCGGTTGCAAGGGAAAGTGCCCGGGGAAGGAGTGGAGCGGAAGGGAAGAATTGACAAGGGAGTTGCGGAGGGAGCGGTCTTTGCGGAAGGCAGACAGAGGGGGAGATGGGAAGATGTGGCGAGTGGAGGGGTCACGTTGGAGGTGGCGAAACTGGCGGAGGACTATCTGTTGTATGCGCTGACTGGTGGGGTGAAAGGTGAGGACCAGGGGGACTCGGCCCTTGTTGTGAGTGGGGGAATGGGGAGAGGGGGCAGTGTTGCGGGGTATGGAGGAGACCCTGGTGCGAGCCTCATCTATAGTGGGGGAGGGGAAACCCCGTTCTCTGAAGAACGAGGACATTTGTGATGACCTGGTGTGGAACACGTCATCCTGTGACCTCCTCCCTGTGGTTCCCTGCCCCTTACCCCTGCCGTCTCCTGCTACTTAACCCCCTTTGCTCCCTCCGCCCCATCCCCTCCCCAAACAGTGTGAACCCCCACCAGGCTCCCTACCCCCTTCTTTGACTGACGACCCCTCTCTCTCCCCCCCCCAGTTCCCTGCCCCCCATTCATCCCCCTCCGCACCAAACCCACTCCCTTTAAATCCCAAACCCCTCCCTTTGCTCCCTGCTTCCCCCCGCTGCTCACTTCACCCCTTTTCCAACTCCAGCCTCTCACCCCCTCCCTCCCCCAGTCGTCTCTCTCTCTCCCCCTCCTTCTCTCTCTCACCGTCCAGTGCGGGTCGGTTCCATCTTGGCCGTGGCGTCATTTCCGGGCTGAGGCCGCCCCGCAACTTACGGGGCAACGGGGCCGGGGCAGCGACGTAATTTCCGTGCTGATGCCCCTTTCCCCCCGCGTTTGCGCGGTCTCTCTGTCTCCGGAGCAACGGGCGGCCGGGGCAGCGACGTCATTTCCGGGCAGAGGCCCCCTGCGCCGCGCGGTTTCTATCTCTGTCTCCGGGGCAGCGGACGAGGTGAGAGGCTCGGGTTGATCAGGGCGGGTGGGGCGGGCGCGCTGGCTGGGGGATTCGGTGCACGGGGGGGGGGGGGGGTCCAGTCTCCGGCCAGGCCGCGGCCTCGCACCCGGGAGACAGTGACTGGGCCTGGGGTTGGCGGAGCGCTGGAGTAACAATACGGGACAGGCAGCATATAGAAAGATAGACAATAGGTGCAGGAGTAGGCCATTCGGCCCTTCGAGTCTGCACCGCCATTCAATGTGATCATGGCTGATCATCCAACTCGGTATCCCGTACCTGCCTTCTCTCCATACCCTCTGATCCCTTTAGCCACAAGGGCCACATCTAACTCCCTCTTTAGTATAGCCAATGAACTGGCCTCAACTACCTTCTGTGCCAGAGAATTCCAGAGATTTACCACTGTATGCGTGAAAAATGTTTTTCTCATCTCTGTCCTAAAATACTTCCTTTCCCCCTTATCTTTAAACTGTGACCCCTTGTTCTGGACTTTCCCAACATCGGGAACAATCTTCCTGCATGTAGACTGTCCAACCCCTTAAGAATTTTGTAGGTTTCCATGAGATCCCCCCTCAGTCTTCTAAATTCTAGCGAGTACAAGACGAGTCTATCCAGCTTGCATCATATGAAAGTCCTGACATCCCAGGAATCAGTCTGGTGAACCTTCTCTGTACTCCCTCTATGGCAAGAATGTCTTTCCTTAGATTAGGAGACCAAAACTGTACGCAATACTCCAGGTGTGGTCTCACCAAGATCCTGTACAACTGCAGTAGAAACTCCCTGCTCCTGAACTCAGATCGTTTTGCTATGAATGCTAACATACCACTCGATTTCTTCACAGCCTGCTACACTGGCATCCCTACTTTCAATGACTGGCGTACCATGACACCCAGGTCTCGTTGCATCTCCCCTTTTCCTAATCGGCCACCATTCAGGTAATGGTCTACTTTACTGTTTTTGACACAAAAGTGGATAAACTGACATTTATCCACATTATACTGTATCTGCCATGCATTTGAATACTCACCCAACCTATCCAAATCACCTACAGCCTCCTAGCATCCTCCTCACAGCTAACACTGCCCCCCAGCTTCGTGTCATCCACAAACCTGGAGATGTTGCATTCAATTCCCTCGTCCAAATCATTAATATATATTGTAAGTAGCTGGGGTCCCAGCACCAAGCCCTGCGGTAACCCACTAGTCTCTGCCTGCCATCCTGAAAAGGACCCCTTTACTCCTACTCTTTGCTTCCTGTCTGCCAGCCAGTTCTTTATCCACATCAATACTGAACCCCCAATACTGTGTCCCCCAAGTCTTATGTGGGACCTTTTCGAAAGCCTTCTGAAAGTCCAGATATAAGTGGTTCTCCCTTATCCACTCTATTAGTTATATCCTCGAAAATTCTATAAGATTCGTCAGACATGATTTATCTTTCATAAATCCATGCTGACTTTGTCCAATGATTTCATCACTTTCCAAATGTGCTGCTATCCCATCTTTAATAACTGACTCTAGCAGTTTCCCTACTACCGATGTTCGATTAACTGGTCTCTAATTCTCCATTTTCTCACTCCCTCCCTTTTTAAAAAGTGGGGTTACATTAGCTACCCTCCAATCCTCAGGAACTACTCCAGAATCTAAAGAGTTTTGAAAAACTATCACTAATGCATCCACTATTTCTGGGGCTACTTCCTTATGTGCTCTGGGATGCAGCCTATCTGGCCTCGGGGATTTATCGGCCTTTAGTCCAATCAATTTACCTAACACCACTTCCCGGCTAACCTGGATTTCACTCAGTTCCTCCATCTCATTTGAACCCCGGTCCCCTGCTATTTCCGGCCGATTATTTATGTCTTCCTTAGTGAGGACAGAACCAAAGTAGTTATTCAATTGGTCTGCCATGTCTTTGTTCCCCATGATCAATTCACCAGTTTCTGACTGCAAGAGACCTACATTTGTTTGAACTAATCTTTTTCTCTTCATTTTTGCAGTCAGTTTTTATGTTCCCTGCCAGTTTTCATTCATAATCTATTTTCCCTTTCCTAATTAAGCCCTTTATCCTCCTCTGCTGGCCTCTGAATTTCTCCCAGTCCTCTGGTAGGCTGCTTTTTTTTGGCTATTTTGTATGCTTCATCTTTAGTTTTGATACTATCTCTGATTTCCCTTGTTATCCACAGATGCAGTACCTACCCTGATTTATTCTTTTGCCAAACTGGGATGAACAATTGTTGTAGTTCATCCATGCAGTCCTTAAATGCCTTCCATTGCCTATTCACCATCAACCCTTTAAGAATCAATTGCCAGTCTATCTTGGCCAATTCATGTCTCATACCCTCAACGTTCAGAACCCTTTCTTTACATTCAGAACCCTTGTTTCTGAATTAATTATGTCACTCTCCATCCTAATGAAGATCTCAACCATATTATGGTCACTCTTGCCCAAGGGGCCACGCACAACAAGGCTACTAATTAACGCTTCCTCATTACTTAATACCTAGTCTAGAATAGCCTGCTCTCTCATTGGTTCCTCCACATGTTGCTTTAGAAAACTATCCTGCATACATTCCAAGAAATCCTCTTCCTCAGCACCCCTGCCAATTTGATTCACCCAATCTATATGTAGATTGAAGTCACCCATTATAACTGTTTTACCTTTGTTGCACGCATTTCTAATTTCCTGTTTGATGCCATCGCCAACTCCACTACTATTGTTAGGTGGCCTGTACACAACTCCCTCTAGCGTTTTCTGCCCCTTAGTGTTTCGCAGCTATACCCATATAGATTCCACATCCTCCAAGCTAATGTCCATCCATTCTATTGCGTTAATCTCCTCTCTGACCAGCAACGCCACCCCATCTCCTTTTCCTTTCTGTCTATCCCTCCTGAATATTGAATATCCCTGGATGTTCAGCTTCCAGCCTTGGTCACCCTGGAGCCATGTCTCCGTGATCCCAACTATATAATAACTATCTGCACATTCAACTCATCAACCTTATTACGAATGCTCCTTGCATTGAGACATAAAGCCTTCAGGCTTGTTTTTACAACACTCTTGCCCCTTATACAATTATGTTGAAAAGTGGCCCTTTTTGATTTTTGCCCTGGTTTTGTCTGCCTGCCACTTTTACTTTTCATCTTGCTACCTATTGCTTCTACCCTCATTTGCATCCCTCTGTCTCTCTGCTCACGTATTTGAGAATCCCACCACCTCTTATTCTCTGTTTATTATCTTTTCCTTCATTCCTCCTTACATGTTGGGTCTGAATTTATCCCTTCTCTGCCTCCTGCCTCACACACCGCCTACTAGCTTTCTCTATTTGAGTCCCTCCCCCAACCATTCTAGTTCCCCAGTAGCCTTTGCAAATCTCCCCGCCAGGATATTTAATCCCCCTCGGGTTCTAGTGCATCCCGTCCTTTTTGTACAGGTCGCACCTTCCCCAAAAGAGGTCCCAATGATCCAGAAACTTGAATCCCTGCCCTCTGCACCAGTCCTTCAGCCACACATTTATCCTCCACCTTGCTCCATTCCTACTCTCACTGTCGCGTGGCACAAGCAGTAATCCTGAGATTATTACCTTTGCGGTCCTTCTCCTTAACTCCGTGAATTCTCCTTTCAGGACCTCTTCTCTTTTTCTACCTATGTCATTGGTATCTATATGTACCACGACCTTAGGCTCCTCTCCCTCCCATTTCAGGATGTCTTGGACACGTTCAGATTCATCCCGGACCCTGGTACCAGGAAGGCAAACTACTATCCGGGTCTCCTTACTGCGTCCACACAATCGCCTATCTGACCCCCTAACTATAGATTTCCCTGTTACTATTGCCCTCCTTCTTCTTTTCCCTATCCTTCTGAGCAACATGGCTGGTCTCTGTACTGGAGGCCCAGCCGCTGTTGCTACCCCCAGGTAGGCTGTCCCCCCCCCCCCCCCAACAGTACTCAAACAGGAGTACTTATTGCCAAGTTGTACAGCCATCGGGGTACTCTCCAGTCCCTGCCTCTGCCCCTTGCCCCTCCTAATCGTGACACTTGTCTGCCTCCCGTGGTCTTGGAGTGACCACCTATCTATGACCTCCTCACTCTCCCTGACCAGACAGAGGTCATCGAGCTGCTGCTCTAGGTTCCTAACACAGTCCCTTAGGAGCCCCATCTCGACTTACCTGGCGCAGATGTGGACGTGTGGAAGGCTATGAGACTCCATGACCTCCCACATCTGACATCCAGAACAGTAAACTGCCCTGGCACTCATACTCCTCTCTTACCCGGGATATATTTAAAAATATGTAAATCTTTTACAAGTGTTGTAAAAAAGAAAGCAAATGGATCCGAAGAAAGCCAGGAAGGCTGCCCCACCACGCACGCACGCACACGCACGACACACGCAGGAAACTATAAAACAATTGTTGCCTCATAACCGTGGCAACAAGTCGGACAATAAAGTAAGCCAACCCTAACCAATAACTCCCACAGACTCCAAAATGTGCAATTAAAGGCACAACGCATAATAAGAATATCCCATAGCAGCTTAAATGAAATATTACCTCATGTGGCCTAAAAGGATGTACATGAAAACACTACTTCAAAAATATATAAACACCAATATACCGTAATATATTTTGGAGGCCTAATATTAGTGCAATATAAGGTATTATCACATGACAATTTACACAAGTTAAATTCCCCCTGCTTCTAAAAGGAAAATTGCAGAGAAGATGAACTAATGCAAGTTGAACAGGAGTAAACAAGTGTCTAAATGTAAACAAGCATCAAATGTGAACAAGTATTTAAATGTAAACTAAAGGCACGGATGCATGACATTATTGCAACATATTGTACAACATCATCCAATATTCATCTTTTGACATAAGCCTTGGCATCCTCCGCCGGGTCAAAGTCTTTTTCCACACCTTGGTAGCTGATCCGGAGTCGGGCTGGGTAGAAAAGACCGTAGCGAACCTCCTTCACGACACTCAGCTGTTTTCTGACCTCGTTCAAGGCTTACCGGGCCACCTTGGCAGTGTGGTCGGGGAAAACGGAGATCATCATCTCACCGATATCGATCTGTCCAACCTGTCTCGCACGCCATAAAACATTTACACAGTCGTTGTAGTAATGGAACCTGGGTCGTGGTTGCTCACCGGGTCGTGGTTTTGGTTGTGTGGATCTGTGCGCCCGGTCCAGTCCAGCTTGAATGCATCCTTAAGCAGGATGGCGATAGCAATGGAATTGATGACCATTTCCTCAGGAGCCCCCACAATTCTTATGTTGTTGCGGTGCAATCTTGATTCGAGGTCCTCGCATTATTTGTCCAAGTTAAAAAAACTCAGCAGTTAGACGCTTGATCTGAATCTTCAGCTCGGCAATCTCGTCTGTACAGGCAGAAAGTGACTCCTCCATTATCCCCACATTACCTTGGAGTATTGCCAACTCAATGTCCCTACCAACCTTATCATTCGCGATAAAGCCCGTCTGTGGGGCTGGGACTCCAGCAGGCTGCCTCGCTGTTCCAGCCAGTCTTTGAGGTCAGGTTCAAAACTCCTTCTCTATGATCCTCCATTCTGATTTTAAATTTATCTCCCAATTTCTTTCTTCTTCCAGATTAAGGCTTCTTCCAGATTAACGCTTTGGCTACCGCCTCCTGCACACGATCAGTTGGTTCGCCCTCCAGGTACTCCTCATCTAGATTTTAACCATATAACCATATAACAATTACAGCATGGAAACAGGCCTTCTTGGCCCTTCCAGTCCGTGCCGACCATTCATTTTCCCCTAATCCCATCTACCTGCACTCAGACCATACCCCTCCATTCCCTTCCCGTCCATATACCTATCCACTTTACTTTTAAATGTTAAAATCGATCCTGCCTCCACCACTTCTGCAGGAAGATCATTCCACACAGCCACCACTCTCTGAGTAAAGAAGTTCCCCCTCATGTTACCCCTAAACTTCTGTCCCTTAATTCTCATGTCATGCCCTCTTGTTTGAATCTTTCCTACCCTCAATGGGAAAAGCTTATCCACGTCAACTCTGTCTAACCCTTTCATCATTTTAAAGACCTTAATCAAGTCCCCACTTAACCTTCTGCGCTCCAAAGAATAAAGACCTGCCTTGTTCAACCTTTCTCTGTAACTTAGTTGCTGGAACCCAGGCAACATTCTAGTAAATCTCCTCTGTACTCTCTCTATTTTGTTGTCATCCTTCCTATAATTAGGCGACCAAAATTGTACACTATACTCCAGAATTGGTCTTATCAATGCCGTGTACAATTTTAACATTACTTCCCTACTCCTATATTCAATGCTCTGATTTATAAAGGCCAGCACACCAAAAGCTTTCTTTACCACCCTATCTACATATGATTCCACCTTCAGAGAACTATGTACACTTATTCCTAGATCCCTCTGTTCCACAGCATTCCTCAATTCCCTACCATTTACCATGTATGTCCTATTTTGATTTGTCCTGCCAAGATGTAGCACCTCACACTTATCAGCATTAAACTCCATCTGCCATCTTTTAGCCCACTCTTCCAAATGGCCCAAATCTCTCTGTAGACTTTGAAAATCTACTTCATTATGCACATTTTCCAGGCTGTTTTGGTAATATTCAATCAATATTTGTCATGTTTGCTTTGCCCAGGTTTCAGCATTAGAAGCCAATTTTTGTAATGTTTCCTGGGTGGGATTTTCCGGGTTTACAACGTGTGTTAATATCTTTGCCTGCCTCGTGATACCTTAAGTTCTGCTCTTGAACAACCTTCAGATTGTGCAGAGTCTGGGCCATTTTATAAATAACTCTTACAGCGACTGCAAAGTAATCTCTTGGTCTCGGTTGATTCCTGTGCTGGTCAAGATTCACATTATTACTGTTGCTCAATTAATGTTATTACATTACATTATTACTGTTACCAAGGTGCTCACCAAGTCTTAGTTTTTTTCCAGCTTGCAGAGACCACTTGCCGGACTCTTCCCGACTGGGCAACGATTTTCCAATTTCGCTATCGCTCCAGCTTTCTCAGGGAAAGAGATCTACTTCTAGCCGGTAAGGGGTTTTAAAGGGTAGGTTGATGCCCCTCCCTTTCTAGGTTTGCCTCTCCCATGTGCTGTCTTAGTGTTAAGGTTCAATTTGCTTCAAACAGATTGACTAGTTCTTCCGATAGAGGAAAGTTTTGCCCATATGTGGTTATGCTGAAGTCAAGTCAAGTCAAAAGAGTTTATTGTCATGTGTCCCTGACAGGACAATGAAAATCTTTCTTTGCAGAGCACAACAGAACATAGAAGGCATTGACTACAATTCTATACATAAATACACCCATGACTTAATAAATTAATAAAGTGCAAATAACAGAGGGAGGGATATTATTGTTCAGAGTTCCGAGCCAGGTTTAATAGCCTGATGGCTGTGGGGAAGTAGCTATTCTTGAACCGGGTTGTTGCAGTCTTCAGGCTCCTGTACCTTCTACCCGAAGGTAGCAGGGAGATGAGTGCATGGCCAGGGTGGTGTGGGTCCTTGATGATGCTGCCAGCCTTTTTGAGGCAGCGACTTCGATAAATCCCCTCGATGGAAGGAAGGTCAGAGCCGATGATGGACTGGGCAGTGTTTACTACTTTTTGTAGTCTTTTCCTCTCCAGGGCGCTCAAGTTGCCAAACCAAGCCACGATGCAACCGGTCAGCAAGCTCTCTACTGTACACCTGTAGAAGTTAGAGAGAGTCCTCCTTGACAGACCAACTCTCCGTAATCTTCTCAGGAAGTAGAGGCGCTGATGAGCTTTCTTAATAATTGCATCTGTGTTCTCAGACCAGGAAAGATCTTCGCAGATGTGCACGCCCAGGAATTTGAAGCTCTTGACCCTTTCAACCATCGACCCGTTGATGTAAGGAGCTATTTTTGCAGATTCATGCACTCTTGTATTTTGAGCTTGTTGGGTAATTGTTTGTTCACTACAATCTGTAGCATAAAGGGTAAGAACGAGTTGTCTGAACATCTTTCTGATCGTTTATATCATAGAGCAAAATCATTCATGTTATTGTGCTGTCATCTCGCTAGTGTTGTGGAAGAGAGGCAAAAACATTAATCTTACTGTGCTGTACTCGTGCTAGTGTTGGAGGAGAAAGGTTAAGCATTCATTTATTGCTTCCAAATCTACATTTTGTAGAATCCATTTTGTCACTTCTAAATCTTTAAATAGACAATAGACAATAGGTGCAGGAGCAGACCATTTGGCCCTTCGAGCCAGCACTGTCATTCAATGTGATCATGGCTGATCATCGCAAATCAGTACCCCGTTCCTGCGTTCTCCCCATATCCCCTGACTCCGCTATTTGTAAGAGCCCTATCTAGCTCTCTCTTGAAAGCATCCAGAGAACCTGCCTCCACTGCCCTCTGAGGCAGAGAATGAGGGAGAATGTACAAACAAGTTGAAAATTTTTCGACGACAGTGGCGACAATTTTTGCTGTCGTGGGTTGAGCGTGCATTTCAGTGAGCCCAAAGGGCTATGGGGAAACACCGTGGGGGAAGACCATCGCGGGGGCACCGGTGAGCCGGTTACTAAATGGGAAGAGGGATGGCTACCTGGACCTGTTGAACCTGAGAAATATTGCGAGAGATAACGTTTTAGTTTCTCCCAACCAGCACCTGATGTCACCCCGAACGCGACCTCCGTCCCCCAGGATCATTTAAAGCCCAAAGTTTTCAACCCTGCCGTAGTTCAAAAGCGTGTACGCTCCAACCGAGACACACAGAAACGCACTTACAACAAGACCAGCAGGCCACTTAAGCCACTAATTCAAGGCAAAGTAGTCCGTCTACAGACAGACAAGGGACATACCAAACTGGGGTACATTTATGGCCCTGCAAAAGAACCACGTTCCTACCTGGTCAATGTCGGTGGTACCAACTATAGACGCAACCGTCAACACCTCCTTCCTGTGAAGGAATGGCGTCCGGCACGCCAGGGTCCTGATGCACCTCCGCTCAACTTTAAAATGATCGCTGTTCCAGCCATTTCAGTATCTGCAGCTGCTAGTCCTGTCCACTCCCTACGTCGGTCTCTCTGTAAAGAGCTCAGACTTACACAGGTTGAAACACAAGCATCTTTATTGTTCAGGTCATTAACTTCTATGCAGGTCATTACACGGTCACAATGCTACTGTTACTGGTAGGCAGTGGGTTGGATCTTACACTATGAATGCTATAATTAGGCGGGGTTATAATTACCAGGCATTCTAATTGGCTAATATGCTATAGCCAGTCTACACTGATCTTTTCAATTTCTTACGAAATATTGGTAGCAAGGTCAGTGATATTAGAAGATTCATCAGGGATTATAGGCGCAACACGCTCATCTTATTATAGCACTGGTGCCTCCTTGTTGATCTTTGTAGGTAAAAGAAAACAGGAAATGGCTGTCTTTATGCAGGGGTATGGAGAAAAAGGCTGAACATGGGTCAATTACTGGAAAGTTGTCTGTTTTTGCCCTTATTGATGACAGAATAATATTGGTGTCAGGTACTAAACGAGCAATAGGAATCACTATTTTTAGTAGCTCTCAGGTCTTAGACAAAACACCATTCACTACATCTTCCCACTTTCGGGATTGGCAGAATAAGGGTATTACAGGACTTTGCTTTTCACTACTACTTCTTGTTGTAATAAAGATACTATGACCCTTCTTCAGCCTCTGGGGCCAGTCAATATTGTTTTAAACATGGCAAGGCGGCACCCTTTTTTAAAGTCACTTTATGTTCAAGGGCTGAATGCACTCATCCCACATGATTCTTATGCTTTGCCCATATTTCAGAGGGTACTTGGACCAGAGCCATTGCTAACCTTGGCATATCCTCAGTAGTCAGCTGTTGCTTTTCAAAAATAGTGTTCAATTCCTTTCTGACCCATGTGATCTTTCCTTTTGTATCATTGGCAACTTCAAAACATGAATTTTCTGTTTGTCCTTAACCACATTATCATTTTTCCTATTTCTTTCGGTTGCTGGAGATCTAGTAGCTACAGTTAAGTGTGACTCAGAGGTGTCACCCATCTCAAATCGATCCCTTTCCTTTTTCAGAGAGGTGGACCATTATTCCTAATCCCGGGACCCCAAAGAACAAATAACGGGTCATTGTTAATGGTTCATGTGTATTTAACCAGGGGGAGACTCGTTCCTGGTATCCGGGGTTAGGGAGGCACGTATAGAATTCAGTGCAATGCATTTGCTTATGTTCATGGCTGGTGTCAACAAGATACTGTAAATACTGACCTTTTTAAAAATGTTTAGTATGACTTCCTTTAACCTCCAGTCTTGCAGGAGAAGGTCCCAGTTCATACTTCCTTTTTCCAGTTTCCAATCCTTTTCCAATAGGTTAGGTGTATCCAACGAGGATTATTTTCGACCTTCACTGCTGTAGGTGTAGTCAGTAGTACTTGCAAGGGCTCCTTCCAATGTTCTCCCAATTTCTTCCCATCCCATGCGCATGCGTGGTTTAAGACTTTTTTTTAAAAGCCGACTTACTGCCTACCCCGAGTAATCACTCACGGCGCGTGCCTGATTTCCACATAGCCAATGCTTTTCCAAGGAGCAAAGGAAAATAAAATAACTGTGTGTTGCTCCACCCCCACACAACTGCAACTTCATTTAAACCACATCTGACTCTACAAAGATTTACATGTAAATGAGCAAGCTCATTCAATGACATCCTATTTCATCTGAATTATAGGATTCATAGAAACATAGAAAATAGGTGCAGGAGTAGGCCATTCGGCCCAAAGAGCCTGCAATGCCATTCAATATGATCATTGCTGATCACCCAGCTCACCTTCTGTGGCAGAGAATTCCACAGATTCACCGCTCCCTGTGTTAAAAATGATTTTCTCATCTCGGTCCTAAAAGACTTCCCCCTTATCCTTACACAATGACCCCTTGTCCTGGACTTCCCCAACATCGGGAACAATCTTCCTGCATCTAGCCTGTCCAACCGCTTAAGAATTTTGTAAGTTTCTATAAGATTTCCCCCCCCCCCCCCCCCTTCAATCTTCTAAATTCCAACGAGTACAAGCCGAGTCTATCCAGTCTTTCTTCATATAGAAGTCCTGCCATCCCAGGAATCAGTCTGGTGAACCTTCTCTGTACTCCCTCTATGGCAAGAATGTCTTTCCTCAGATTAGGAGACCAAAACTGTACGCAATACTCCAGGTGTGGCCTCACCAAGACCCTGCACAACTGCAGTAGAACTTCCCTGCTCTTGTACTCAAATCCTTTTGCTATGAATGCCAACATAACATTCGCTTTCTTCACAGCCTGCTGCACCTGCATGCCTACTTTCAATAACTGGTGCACCATGACACCCAGGTTTCATTGCATCTCCCCTTTTCCTAATCGGTCACCATTCAAACAATAGTTTACTTTCCTGTTTTTGCCACCTCACATTCATCCACATAATACTGCATCTGCCATGCATTTGCCCTCTCACCCAGCCTATCCAAGTCACCTTGCAGCCTCCTAGCATCCTCGTCACAGCTAACACTGCCACCTAGCTTCGTGTCATCCGTAAACTTGGAGATGTTGCATTTAATTCCCTCGTCCAAATCATTAATATATATTGTAAATAGCTGGGGTCCCAGCACTGAGCCTTGCGGCACCCCACTAGTGACTGCCTACCATCCTGAAAAGGACCCGTTCACTCCTACTCTTTGCTTCCTGTCTGCCAGCCAGTTCTCTATCCACATCAATACTGAACCGGCAATACCGTGTGCTTTAAGTTTGTATACTGATCTCTTGTGTGGGACCTTGTCGAAAGCCTTCTGAAAGTCCAGATATATCACATCCACTGCTTCTCCCTTATCCACTCTGCTAGTTATATCCTCAAAAAATTCAATAAGATTCGTCAGACATGATTTATCTTTCGTAATTCCATGCTGACTTCGTCCAATGATTTCACCACTTTCCAAATGCGCTGCGATCCCATCTTTAATAACTGACTCTTGCAGTTTCCCCACTGCCGATGTTAGACTAACTGGTCTATAATTCCCCGTTTTCTCTCTCCCTAACCACTTTTCGGCTAACCTAGATTTCACTCAGTTCCTCCATCTCATTTGACCCGCGATCCCCTGCTATTTCTGGCAAATTATTTATGTATTCCTTAGTGAAGACAAAACCAAAGTAGTTATTCAATTGGTCTGCCATGTCCTTGTTCCCCATGATCAATTCACCTGTTTCTGACTGTAAGGGACCTACATTTGTTTTAACTATTCTTTTTAGCTTCACATATCGATAAAAACTTTTGCAGTCAGTTTTTATGTTTCCTGCCAGTTTTCTTTCATAATCCATTTTCCCTTTCCTAATTAAGCCCTTTGTCCTCCTCTGCTGGACTGAATTTCTCCCAGTCCCCTGTTAGGCTGTTTTCTCTGGCTAATTTGTACGCTTCATCTTTTGCTTTGATACTATCCCTGATTTCCCTTGTTATCCACGGGTGCACTACCTTCCCTGATTTATTCTTTTGCCATACTGGGATGAACAATTGTTGTAGTTCATCCATGCAGTCTTTAAATGCCTTCCATTACATATCCACCGTCAACCCTTCAAGAATCAATTCCCAGTCTATCTTGGCCAATTCACGTCTCATACCGTCAAAGTTACCTTTCTTTAAGTTCAGGACCCGTGTTTCTGAATGTCACTCTCCATCCTAATGAAGAACTCAACCATATTATGGTCACTCTTGCCCAAGGGCCACACACAACAAGGCTGCTAACTAACCCTTCCTCATTACTCAATACCCAGTCTAGAATAGCCTGCTCTCTCGGTGGTTTCTCTACATGTTGGTTTACAAAACTATCCCGCATACATTCCAAGAAATCCTCTTCCTCAGCACCCCTGCCAATTTGATTAACCCAATCTATTTGTAGGTTGAAGACACCCATTATAACGGTTTTACCTTTGTTGCACGCATTTCTAATTTCCTGTTTGATGCCATCCCCAACTCCACTACTACTGTTAGGTGGCCTGTACACAACACCCACTAGCGTTTTCTGCCGCTTAGTGTTTCGCAGCTCCACCCATATCGATTCCACATCCTCCAAGCTAATGTCCTTCCTTTCTATTGCCTTAATCTCCTCTCTAACCAGCAACGCTACCCTACCTCCTTTTCCTCTCTGTCTATCCTTCCTGAATATTGAATATCCCTGGATGTTCAGCTCCCAGCCTTGGTCACCCTGGAGCCATGTCTCCGTGATCCTAACTATATCATAATCATTAATAGCTATCTGCACATTCAACTCATCCACCTTATTACAAATGCTCCTCGCATTGAGACACAAAGCCTTCAAGCTTGTTTTTTTGTTTTTTTAAAATATATTTTTATTAGAGGCCATACGTATTACAAATAATATAACAGTTTTTTCAGATATACATATTACATATTTCCAAAGTTATATGAATATTACAAAGCAATATATATAAGCCTCCATTTTTTTTGATAGTGAAAAGAAAAAAAAGTGTAAAGAGATAATAGATGTTTAACTTAAAAGTGTGGTTAACTAATATTGATTATAATTTTGATTATATGTGAGAAGGAAAAAAAAAACCCATATTACTGACAAACAATTATTATACTTAAACATAAAAAAAAGTATGCATCTTAACAATGAATGGAACAATTTCTAATAACAATATATATAGAGACGAGTATACAGATCTCAGATTAAACCTTTTCATCTGATCTTACCACTGGGTACTTGTTGAGTTACAATGCTGAGCCCAGCTACCCCTTCATATAATCAGTGAATGGAGATCATATTTGTTCAAAAAGTTCGTATTTATCCATTAGGATAAACCTATTTCTCTCCATTTGCAACGTCTCCAACATTTCCACTGTCCACATTTTGATTGTAGGGGATAATGGTCCCTTCCAGAATTTTAATATTAATTTTTTTCCAATCATTAAACAGTAATCAAGAAAATGTCTTTGATTTACTGTTAATGTTTGATTTGAATCTAAAACACCAAATATTATTAACTTTGGGTCAGGATTTAATATAATCTTAAGAACTATAGAAATAATTTTAAAAATCTCAGTCCAATAACTATTAAGTTTTGTGCATCTTACAAAACTATGTGTTAAATCAGCTTCTATGTGCTGACATTTATCACACAATGGGGATATATTCGGAAAAATTCTATGTAGTTTCTTTTTTGAATAATGTAATCTATGTAATACTTTGAATTGTATCAAAGTATGTCTGGCATTTAACGAACAACGATGTATACGTTGTAAACTTTCTTCCCAAAAGTCTTTTAATATCGGTAAACCAGTTTCATTTTCCCATATTTGTCGAAATGATTCTGTTGTTGGTATTTCCCTGTCCAAAAGGATATTATATATATATGCTATTAATTTCTCTGTGTTTGGATGCTTATTAAACACTTCATCCAATAATCCTGGTTCTCTATTTCTATAATCTTGCATATTTGATTTAACATAATCTCTGATTTGTAAATACCTAAGTAAGTTATTTGAGTGCAATCCATAAATATCTTTCAACTCTTGAAATGAGAGACATTTCCCATTCCTATAAAGATGTTCTACCCTTATAATTCCTAAATTTTTCCAATGTCCAAAAATAAATTGGATAGGCATATGGATGAGAAGGGTATGGAGGGTTATGGTATGAGTGCAGGCAGGTGGGACTAAGGGATAAAAGTTGTTCGGCACGGACTTGAAGGGCCGAGATGGCCTGTTTCCGTGCTGTAATTGTTATATGGTTATATGGTTAATGTCTAAACCCCCCATCCAATAAAGAGGGCTTAAACAAAGGATTATTCATAATTGGTAAGCAAAGCGACATATTTTCTAACTGTAAAGAGTTAACTATTTGTTTCCAAATACATATATTGCTTAAAATTATAGGATTTTCCCTATAATTTTTTTTTTGTACCACCCTTGGGGCAAGGAGTATCGTACTTATATCAAAGCGTAAACAATCTTCCTTTTCCATTTTTAACCAAGCTGGGTCCTGATCCATGTTTACCAACCAAAAATTCATATTCTTGATCTGAACCGCCCAGAAATAATATAAAAAATTAGGTAGTGCTAGTCCACCATTTATCTTAGATTTACATAAATGTCTTTTACTTATTCTGTGATTTTTATAATCCCAAATAAAGCTATTGACAATGAAATCAATTAAAAAAAAAAAAGTTTTAGGAAGATATAGCGGGATAGTTTGAAATAAATATAGTAGTTGTGGTAAAAAAAATCATTTTAATGGTATTTATTCTGCCGATCATTGATATTGGTAATGTTTTCCAATATAAGATATTATTTTTTAGTTTATTCAGTAATTGGGGGAACTTTGATTTAAATAGAGAATTATAAGATTTGGATAAACTCCAAGATATTTAATTTGGTCAGTAACTATTTTAAATGGAAATTTTTGTAATTTATTCAATTTTATTCCTGTTATAGGCATAATTTCACTTTTATTCCAATTAATTCTATATCCTGAGAACATACTAAATTCAGTTATAACATTAAGTAACTTAAGGATACTAATCTCTGGTTTTGTTATGTATATTAAGACGTCATCTGCGTATAAAGATATTTTATTCATTGTGGTATTGGTGTTATATCCATAAATTTCTGGTTCCGATCTAATCCTTCCAGCTAATAATTCTATTGCAAGAGCGAATAATAAAGGTGATAACGGACATCCTTGTCTACAACCCCTAGAGAGATTAAATTTGGCTGATAACATTTGATTTGTTAGGATTCTTGCTGTTGGGCTATAATAGAAAATTCTAACCCATTTACAGAATCCTTCCCCCAGTTGAAATTTCTGCATTATCCTAAATAGGTAAGGCCATTCAACCTGGTCAAATGCTTTTTCTGCGTCCAGGGATATAACAGCTAATTCAATATCATTAATTCTGTTTGAATATATGATATTGAATAGACGTCTCAAATTATAAGTAGAATAGCGCTTAGCGATAAAGCTTGTTTTTGCAACGCTCTTGCCCCTTTTACAATTATGTTGAAAGGTGACCCTTTTTGATTTTTGGTCTGGATCTGTCTGCCTGCCACTTTTCACCTTGCTACTTATTGCTTCTATCCTCATTTTATGCCCCTCTGTCTCTCTGCTCACACATTTAAGAAACCCACCACCTCTTATTCTCTGTTTATTATTTTTTTCTTCTTTTCCCCCCTACGTGTTGCGTCTGACTGCTTCCCTTCTCTGCCTCCTGCGTCACACACGGTCTACTTGCTTTCTCTATTTGAGTCCCTCCCCTATTTGAGTCATTCAACATTCACCTAGAACCAGTTCCACAAACAAGTAACAGTTTTTAAACTCACTCACTCACTCTACACCCTCTTTAATGTGACATCCACTCACAATTTTCCACACCTCACGCAATATGCTGAATCTCAGATATTCACACACTTTAAAGCAATAAAATTCTCACTCATGATTAAAACACAGTTATACACACCTCAAGGAAGTCATGCAAAACTCTTAAAAAATTGATACACCCAAAAATGTTCATCCCTTGTTTATAAATACAGCACATACTGAAGAACGGTCTCAATCCAAAACCTACATTTACACATCCACACACACAAACACACACACACTCCCCAAGGAAATCATGCAAAACTCTGATACACCCGAAAATGTTCATATTTTGTTCATAAATACAGCACATACTGAGGAATGGCCTCAACCCAAAACATACATTCACACACACATGTTGTGTCAGCTAGGGCATTCCGCTGGGAGACTTTGTTGTGGCCACTTGTATGGGCATTGCACTTAATAATGGCCAGTTGGACTGTGAGGGCTAAGACGTGCAGTAGCTGGTGCAGTAGCCAGCGTTGTTAAGTTGCAAAAGTCTTTGTCTTGTTGGAGTGAGAGAGAATTGCTGCGGTGCCTTGGCAGAGACACCAGCAACAGTAGTTTAATGTATCTTTCGTTCCATAGATGCTGCCTCACCCACTGAGTTTCTCCTGCATTTTTGTCTACCTTCCTTATTTACTGAGATAAATCTCAACATAAACTACATGTCTGGGGGTAAAACTGGGGTAAATAATGTTATAAACATCTCTCAGTGTCTGCCCTCCCCCCCTCCCCGTTTGTAAATAATAAATATATCTCCACAAACTACAGTTCTGTGAGAAACACTGGGTGGATATATGAGGGAAATAAACTCCTCCTCTCCCCCACTCTTCCCCCTTGCTGTACATAATCAATAAACTCCCGTCCAAGGGGAGTAATCAATAAACTCTTCATCTACCCTCCATCTCTCCACCTCTCTCTCTCCCCCCTTGACTTCTCCTTCCTGAAGTACCCTGTGATGTGGACCATCAGGCCCTGGGGATTTATCAGCCTTCACTCCCATCAGTCTACCCAACACCATTTCTTGCCTAATGTGAATTTCCTTCAGTTCCTCCGTCTCCCTAGATCCTCTGGCCATTAGTACATCTGGGAGATTGTTTGTGAAGACAGATCCAAAGTACCTGTTCAACTTGTCTTCCATTTGCTTGATCCCCATAATAAATTCACCCTTTTCAGTCTTCAAAGGTCCAAATTTAACTATATTTTTTTCTCTTCACATACCTATCCACATTCCCCACAAACGCTGGCAGGGCAGTGTCAGCAGTCCGCACCGCAACGTCAGTTCGCCGGTCGTGTGTGCTGTGCATGCATTGGCAGGGCGGGGGCACGTCATGGGGTAGGGCGTGGGCACGTCATGGGGCAGGGCGGGGGCACGTCATGGGGCAGGGCGGGGGTACATCACAGCGCAGGGCGGGAGCACATTACGGCGTAGGGCGGGAGCATGTTACGGCGTAGGGTGGGGGTACGTCACAGGGCGGGCCGTGGGTACGTAATGGGGCAGGGGGGGGTACGTCACGGGGCGGGCCGTGGGTACGTAATGGGGCAATGCCACCCCCTTCTTCCTCACCCAACCCCCTCGCTTCTCCCCCGAGCCCCCTCCTCTTCCATCCCCCTCTCCCCTCACTTTCCTCTCTACTCCCCTTCCCCACTTGCCTCCTCGCCACCTCTCCATTCCACACTCCCCTCCCTTTCACCCCCTCCTCTCCATCCCCCCCCCCCCCCCCCCCCGCCCCTTCAAGCACTAGTAATGTTCACACGTTAGTAATGTCCTGTTTGCCAGCTTGTTGACCTCCTGTATTCCCATCCTGCAGGGTTTAGGACCCGTTGCCGTGGACAGCGAAACGGTGACGTGAGCGGCCTTTGAGGGCGGCCAGGGTGCCGTTGAGCCTCCATCTGCTCAGTGTGCGGGCTGAGCTTGGAGGGGCTGAGCTTCGGTGGAGGACCACATGACGGGGCACAACAATGGGAAGTGTTATGAGTGTGACGTGTGTGGCAAGGCCTGCCGGAACCCGAGCCAGCTGGAGACCCACCGGCGGGTGCACACGGGTGAGAAGCCCAATGCCTGCTCCACCTGTGGCAAGAGCTTTTCCCGGTTGTCGGGGCTGTGGCAGCACCAGCGGGTACACAGCAGTGAGCGGCCCTTCATCTGCTCCGACTGCGGCAAAGGCTTCAAGTCGTCGCCGGAACTGAAGGTGCACAGGCGCCTGCACACCGGGGAGCGGCCATACACCTGCAGTGACTGCGGCAAGGGCTTCACCCAGACCCAAAACCTGCGGTTGCACCAGTGCACCCACACCGTTGAGCGCCCCTACACCTGCAACGACTGCGGCAAAGGCTTCACCTGCTCCGCCTATCTGCTGTCCCACCAGCGCACCCATGGCGGGGAGCAGTCCTACAATTGTCCCCAGTGCAGCAAGGGGTTCACCAGCTCCAGCAGCCTACTGAAGCACCAGCGCACCCACACCGGCGAGAGTCCCTACACCTGTGTCCAGTGCTACAAGGTCTTCACCCGCTCTGACAGCCTGCTGGAGCACCAGCGCACCCACACCGGCGAGCGTCCCTACACGTGTGCCCAGTGCAGCAAGGGCTTCATCAGCAACAGCAGCCTGCTGAAGCACCAGCGCACCCACACCGGCGAGCGTCCCTACACCTGTGCCCAGTGCGGCAAGGGCTTCACCCAATCCAGCAGCCTGCTGCAGCACCAGCGCTCCCACAGTGGCGAGCGCCCCTACATCTGCACCCAGTGCGGCAAGAACTTCACCACATCCAGCAACCTGCTGGAGCACCAGCGCACCCACACCGGCGACCATCCATACACCTGCACCCAGTGTGGCAAGGGCTTTACCAGACCCAGCAGTCTGCTGGTGCACCAGCGCACCCACACTGGCGAGCGCCCCTACACCTGTGCCCAGTGCGACAAGGGCTTCATCAGCTCCAGCAGCCTGCTGAAGCACCAGCGCACCCACACCGTCGAGCGCCCCTACACCTGTGCCCAGTGCGGCAAGGGCTTCATCAGCTCCAGCAGTCTGCTGAAGCACCAGCACACCCACACCAGCGAGCGCCCCTACACCTGCACCCAGTGCGGCAAGGGCTTCACCACATCCAGCACCCTGCTGGTGCACTTGCGCTCCCACACCGGTGAGCGCCCCTACACCTGCACCCAGTGCGACAAGGCCTACACCAGCTCCAGCAGCCTGCTAAACCATCAACGCTCCCACACCGGTGAACGCCACTACATCTGCACCCAGTGCGGAAAGGGCTTCACCCACTCCAGCAGCCTGCTGGAGCACCAGCGCACCCACACCGGCGAGCACCGCTACATCTGCGACCAGTGCGGCAAGGGCTTCACCCACTCCACCAGGCTGCTGTCCCACCAGCGGGTGCACGCCAGCGACCGTCCTGTCCTCAGCCCGGTGTGTGGTGAGCGCTTTGTCATGCCATCGCATGCCCTGTCTCACCAGCACGTGCACACCAATAGCCAGCTCTATGACTGCCCGTACTGTGGTGAGGCGTTTGACAACTCGCGGGGGTTGCGGCAGCACCGGCGGGCCCACACTGGCGAGCAGCTGCTCCCACTGTGACAAGAGAGCATGGGTGCTGCGGGAGCACCAAAGGATACACACCAAAGAGAGAACCTTTGTGTGCGCTGAGTGTGGCAAGGGTTTCACCCGCACATCCAGTCTATAGCAGCACCGGCGTACCCACAGCGGTGAGCGTTCCATCCCCTGCCCGTCCTGTGGTTAGGGCTTCTCCTGCTGGAGCACTGGCAAGTCCACACCGGCAAGTCCACATTGGCCAGTGCCCTTCACCTACCCGCTCTGTGGCAAGGCCTTTGTCCGCTCCTCCAGCCTACTGGCACACCACCACGTGGATTGGCGCTGTTTAGGTAAACACAAAATGCTGCAAGGAATGGGTAACGTTTCTGGTCGAGACACTTCTCTGTCTAGAAAGGAAATGTCACCCAGTCCTTCTCTCCAGAGATGCTGCCTGTCCCTCTGAGTTACTCCAGCATCTTATGTCCTTTTTTGTAAACCAACATCTGCAGTTCTTTGTTTTTAAACCATTCTAGTTAACTATTGCAATACTCCAAATGCTACCTGACCAATGCCCCTTAAAGCTGCACATATACATTCCTTATCTCATACCCTTTTATCTCCTTATTTTACTTCGCCTCTCACTTCACTCATCTGCCGATCACCCCCTCATCTATGAACATGGTTTCAGTCTGAAGAAGGGTCCTGACCCGAAATGTTGCCTATCCATGTTCTCCAGAGATGCTGTCTGACCTGTTGAGTTACTCCAGCACTTTGTGTCAGAGTCATATAGTGATACAATGTGGAACCAGGACCTTCGGCCCAACTTGCCCACACGACCAACATAAAAGCATAGAAAATAGGCGCAGGAGTAGGCCATTCGGCCCTTCGAGCCTGCACCGCCATTCAATATGATCATGGCTGATCATCCAACTCAGTATCCTATGCCTGCCTTCTCTCCATACCCCCTGATCCCTTTAGCCACAAGGGCCACATCTAACTCTCTTAAATATAGTCAATGAACTGGCCTCAACTACCTTCTGTGGCAGAGAATTCCACAGACTCACCAATCTGTGTGAAAAAAGATCTCATCTCGGTCCTAAAGGACTTACCCCTTATACTTAAACGGTGACCCCTTGTTCAGGAGTTCCCCAACATCGGCAACAATCTTCCTGCATCTAGCCTGTCCAACCACTTAAGAATTTTGTAAATCTCTAAGATCCCCCCTCAATCTCCTAAATTCCAGTGAGTACAAGCCGAGTCTATCCAGTCTTTCTTCATATAGAAGTCCTGCCATGCCAGGAATCAGTCTGGTGAACCTTCTCTGTACTCCCTCTATGGCAAGAATGTATTCCTCAGATTAGGTTACCAAAACTGTATGCAATACTCCAGGTGCGGCCTCACCAAGACCCTGTACAACTGCAGTAGAACCTCCCTGCTCTTGCACTCAAATCCTTTTGCTATGAATGCCAACATACCATTCGCTTTCTTCACAGCCTGCTGCACCTGCATGCCTACTTTCAATGTCTGGTGTACCATGACATCCAGGTCTCGTTGCACCAGACATGATTTACCTTTTGTAAATCCATGCTGACTTTGTCCAATGATTTCCCCACTTTCCAAATGTGCTGCTATCCCATCTTTGATAACTGACTAGCAGTTTCCCCACTACGGATGTTAGGCTAACTGGTCTGTAATTCCACGTTTTCTGTCCCCCTCCCTTTTTAAAAAGTGGGGTTACATTAGCTACCATCCAATCCTCAAGAACTACTCCAGAATCTAAAGAGTTTTGAAAATTTTTCACTAATGCATCCACTATTTCTGGGGCTACTTCCTTAAGTACTCCGGATGCAGCCTATCTGGCCCTGGGGATTTATTGGCCTTTAATCCATTCAATTTACCCAACACCACTTCCCGGCTAACCCGGATTTCACTCAGTTCCTCCATCTCCTTTGACCCCCGGTCCCCTGCTATTTCCGGCAAATTATTTATGTCTTCCTTAGTGAAGACAGAACCAAAGTAGTCATTCAATTGGTCTGCCATGTCCTTGTTCCCCATGATCAATTCAACTGGTTCTGACTGCAAGGGACCTACATTTGTTTTAACTAATCTTTTTCTCATCACATCTATAAAAACTTTTGCAGTTAGTTTTTATGTTCCATGCCAGTTTTCTTTCGTAATCTATTTTCCCTTTCCTAATTAAGCTTAAACTTAAGTTATCTAATTATAGCTAATTACAATATTCAATGAGTAGATCTAAACATCTATCCATTTTTTAAGAAAAGATAAAGTTTCTTTTTTAATTGCCTAAGTGTCCAAATAACATTCACACAATAATCCACAATATAACATAATTTTTAAATCTCATTTTCATGAATTTATAGGCCAAATGGAAGGAATTTAGTGTTTAATGTGTGTAAATTAATGGCCATTTAAATCAACTTGCCAGTGGGTTTTAGTGGAATGCGGTGGATTGGAACGTTGTGGTTTGCGGTGAAGTCAGTATGAAAAATACAGCCGGTTCATACATTTTTTTTGTCCCCTTTTCGCAACATGAAAATGTGATTAAAGCCTTCCTAAAAACCAAGTTTTTATGTTAAATTAAACTGTGTAGCTTCTTTTACCGCCTATCTTAGGTCCGTTCTGCTGTCATCGTTCAGAGCTTTAGAAGTTAATAAATAATCCAGCGTAGTTTAAAAATACCTTTATGAATGAAATGTCGGAGCGATTTTTCTTTAGCGACGAAATCGCCCGACATGGATCGACTTGGACTGCCTAGAAAAAAAATCAGCATTTTAAACACGCCCTCCTCTGAACGGCGCCAAAGTCGCGCACACAGGGAGCGGCAGAACTGCAGCGCTGCTAAAGGTAGGTATTGTAACGTACCTACTACACGTGTGTAAGAAAAGAAAACTTGCCCCACCCACCTCCTTTGAATCTTGCCCCTCTGACCTTTAAACTATGGCCTCTAGTCTCACATTCCATCCTGGGACAAAAGTTCTGACTGTCCACGTTACGTATAATTCTCATCATTTTATATACCCTCCCCTTAGCCTTCGACGTTGCAAAGATAAGAATCAAATTTTGTCCAGACTCTCCCTCCAGATGATGCACTCTAATCCAGGCAACATTGTGGTCAACTGCTTCTGCAACCTCTCCAAATCCTTCACATCCTTCCTGTAACAGGCAGCCAGAACGGCACACAATGCTCCAAATACAGGCGAACCAAAATCATACAGGCCGAGTTGCCAGATGATTCCCTGACCCTTGTCTTTAATGCTCCATCCGATGATACAAGCAGACCACACGTTGTCCTTCCCACTGTACTTGTGTTGCCACTTTCAGAGAGCTATGGACTTGTTATCCTATCATGATCCTCTTGATCTCCACTGCTGCTAGGTATCTGGCTTTTCACTGTATAGCCCAGGTGCAACTGGCCCCTTGAGCTTGCTCTGCCCTTCACTAAGGTCAAGAAAGATCCAGATTTGATCGCAGCATCACTTTCTAACTCACTCTCTTGGTTCTTTTGCTGATGAAATGCTTGGCGTCACTGGCTTGAATATATTAATTATCCCTTGGCGCATAGTTATCTGGCAGAGCAAGAAGCAAAGAAGAATTTCTGCATGATTCTGAAATGATGACCATGAAATTATACCTGCACAAGGAGTAAGTTCCTCATTTCGTTCAAGTTGGGTCTTCCTCCGAATCGTATTTCAATAAACTCATCTCTTTCTTGGAAACTTGTGAGATTTGGCTCTTCTTCATCCACCAACCATTTCATCCCTGGAATTGGTCCAGTAAACCTGTACACGGAGTCCAATGTGAATCTCTACACTCAGTTCTCCAGGTGTGGTCTTTATAGATTGGCTGGTGGACAGAATCCAACGTCGTATTCAGACAGTTCTGGTGAGCACTTTGGGACCAGTATCCACAATTCTATTAGCTTTGAAATCGTGTGCAAAAGTTCTGTTCTGGCCTTCCAGGTAAAATTCTACGTTGGGCATGGACAACTTTGACAGTATGGGATAGGTCTGGGTGAGTCCCATGTGTCATGTTGGTAGACTCGGGTGTGTTTGGTTTATCTTAGTTAAGGCCGGAGTCTCCTGAGGATTACGTGGAGGACTTTCAACAGTCTGGTCTGAGTGACTCTGACGAGCTTGTTGCCTTATATTTTACACATATTTGGATAAACTATTTCAATGTTTTACGTGGGGGGAGGGGGTCCGGGGAGCCTTTTTCTTACCTTGCCGGAGATGCGATTAATTTTTGCGTCTCATCGCCAGTCGCTCTGCAGCCTGCCATAGATAGAGCTGGAGGCCTCCACGGACTGACTTGAGCCCCACTGCGGGAAGTGGACTTAACATCGGAGCCGATCCCTTGCCTGGGAGCGCACCAACTGCGGCCTGCAGACTTACCATCAAGAGCTTGCAGTCTCTGGAGAGGCCGAGTCGGGAAGGGCCAACGACGCAGAGGCTCCAGCAGCCCCGACCTGGGGTCCGATTGCCGGCGCGGGGGAGCTGACATCCCCATGATGCAGGAGTTGATCGCCCTGATGTGGAAGGCCCAAACACCGCTGGCTATGGGAGTCAAGATTTCCCCGCGAATGGAGGGCTCAAGGCCCCCGACCACGGGAGAGCAGAGAAGGGAAGGGTATTAACAAACCAATCAAGAGAGGTAAAGTATTAGCACATTTAAAAGCACTTAAACAAATGTAATATTCCTTCAGGAAACTCACCTTAAAAAGGGCACAGAGCATAGATTGAAAGCTAAATGGATTGATAAAGCATATCATTCTTCATTTACACATAAATCCAGAGGTGTTGCAATACTAATCCGTTCAGGGATACCTTTTAAATAAGTATTAACTATAACGGACAGTGATGGTAGATGTATTGTATTAATAGGTGAATTATATGCACAAAAAGTGACTCTTATTAATGTTTATGGACAAAATTTTAATAGTCACTTGTTTTTTAAGAAAATATTTAATACAATTCCGGAATTAATACAACGCAATTTAATAGTAAGATTAAACAAGAACTTACCAGTTTGAAGTTTGATCTTTATTTTATAAGGAGTTGCGATGAGGGATTTTGTGAAGACCCCGCCAACACGCATGCGCGGCATTCTTCAAAGCAGCGGTGTGGAATCACAGATCACAAACCGAAGATAGTAAGATTAAAACTTGACTGTAACAGTTGAACTTTATGATAAAGGGTTGGGAGCGGAGGGCACGAAATCCCTCATTGCAACTCCTTATAAAATAAAGATCAAACTTCAAACTGGTAAGTTCTTGTTTAATCTTACTATTTTACTTCGGAATCACGTGAGTGACTTCGTGAAGATTTCAAAGCTCTGTGATTACGCACCTTGGACCATGTCCTTGCTGCCACACTGCCGTAATTCTGATGGAGGAAGTTTATTAATACAGTCCAGACTGGACAAGCTGAAAAATAAATGAATGTTTAATAACACAAATAATAAGACCCCTAACTCGGGGACAAACAAATTTACGGAGCAGCTCCCAACGCAACTTCCGCAAACATTGCGGGTTTGGCCACCAGTTTGTTGTAGAATCTTTGAAATGTGGATTCACTGGCCCATCCCGCGGTAGCGAGGACATGATCCATGGGCATCTCCATGGCCCTCACCGCTGAAGTGGATGCAGCTATGGTAGAATGAGATTTCAACAGATTAATATCTATCCCCGCTGCATCCAATACTTCCCTGAGCCACCTTACCATTGTTGAAGCAGTCACCCAGTGATGAGGCTTCTTATGGCTGATAAAGAGCCCTTGTTCCATCTTACAAATGATACTGGTATTTTGGATATCGTAGCAAAGATGGGTGACTACGCAGAGGGTGACGTCTGTGGGATACACCCGGAATTCCAATTGCAGCCCTAGCGCACCTGGCCTGTGCCGCTTAAGTAACCCTTCGACAATGAAGGTTACTGTTTGCGGAGTGGAGACCATTTTGTCAAGTCGCAGTTTCTGCAGGGTCTGCACCCGCTGAGCCGTTGTCAGTACCATCAACATTACCACTTTGAGGGCGAGCTTGTTAAGTGGTAACTCTTTCATGGGAGACCAGTTTCTTAATAGGGTCAACACCACCCCTACATCCCATGTGATGTTATATCTGGGTCGTGGGGGATTGGTATTGAACACTCCCCTCATGAATTCTGACACCAGTTGATTAGACCCCGCACCTATGTTGAGGTATGAGGACAGCGCACTCCTGGCGCTATTGATGGCACTGTAGCTGAGACCCTCATTGTAATGAAGGCCCGCCAGGAATTCCAGAACGTCGGATTGTAGCAGAGTTATAGGTTGTAGAAGTTCTTGCGCAGTATGCCTCCCATTTCCTGATTTGTGTGAGGTACTGTCTCATCATTGAAACTCTACATGATGCAACGATGAGGTCCATGGCCCTAGAGGAGATCCCAGCCTCCAGAAGCGGTCTTCTTAGAACCTGCAAGCCAACAGCTTTAAGTGGCGATGGCACGGGTGAATTGCCCCAGTAACGAGGTTTGTAACCAAATTAGTGTGTTTAGCAATTTGCACCCATGGGCTTTTGACCATCTGGAGGACTACCGGGTACCATGGTTGCGTAGGACGGTCGGGTATAATCAGTATACCTGAAGCAGAATCTAATTTGATTTTCTGCAATACTCGGCTGATGAGGCACAATGGGAGAAATGCATAGCAGAACCATTTCCCCCAATGGAGAGAAAATGCATCCATTGCTACTGCCCCAGGGTCTGGTTCCCAAGACACATATTTTGGTATCTGATGGTTCAACCTAGACGCAAACAGGTCAAATTTAGCTATTATTTCAGCAAATATTTTCGGATTCAACATCCACTCGATGTTATCATTAAATACTCGTGACCTGGTGTCTGCCACTGTATTGAGGTTCCCTGGAAGATAGGTTGCTGATATCCAAATATTTCTTTAAATACATTAATTGACCTGATACCACCCATATGATTTATGTACGCTACCACCGTGGTATTATCTACTTGAAGACGGACATGAACATGACTTAAATTTGTGCAATATGCCCATAGCCCATGGAAAACACCTAGCATCTCCAAATAGTTTATCCCTTGTGACTGTAAAAGCGTGAATTCATGAGCATCCCATCTTCCCCCACAACTGGACACAGTATCAGTCGCTCCCCATCCTTGGGCACTTGCATCTGTTTGTACCACAACTGATGGGTTTGAGACAATGATGGGTTTATAACAGTCACTAATATTGTTGGTCCACCATTGTAACTCAATTTTTGCCTTTATCGGCAGCTGCATGGGTCTGACAAAATGTCCAGCATTTGATTTTAACGCTGAAATTTTTGCCCGTTGTAAATTTTGATAATGTAGTGGCCCAAACTGAGCAGCAGGAAATGTAGCTACAATCTTCCCAATTACCTTAGCAGCTTACCTTAACAGCTTGTCGCAGCGCAAGCAAAGTTGTTACAAGTTTCTTGAATATCAGCAATTTTTCCAGCTGGGACAGTGACAATCATTTGATTCGTGTTAATAGTGAATCGCAAATAATCCATAACCTGTGAGTGATTAAACTTTGATTTGTCTGGATGGATGACAAATCCCGACTCTTCAAATATAGATATAGTAACTGCAACTGCCAGCTGTGCCAATTCCAATGTTTCTCCTATGATCAATATATTGTCCAGATACACCATGACACGGGCGGCGCCGTCCTGTACAGGTATGGCTGCCCAGCCTGCAGCTGTCCGTCTTTTCTCTCTTTTTTTATTTTTAGTTAGTTGAGTTTTTTGATTTTCGGAGTCCTAGCCTTTTTTTATGTGGGGGTGGAGGGGGGGAAGGGGGAAACTGCTTTCTAGGGACCCTACCTGGTCGGTGAGGCGGCTTTTCTCCGGGCTGCATCGTCGACCCGTCCTCGCGGCCTACCAGCGGGCCTGGAGCGGCGTTTCCTGAGGGGCCGCCCAGAACCACGTCTTCGGCAGCGGCTCAGTGCTGGAGCACCATCGTGAAGCGGAGTGTACGATACCTTGCCTGGGTCGCCGTGCTGGAGCTCCGGTGAGCTGAAGACCGCAGGTGAACATCGCGGAGCTGCGGGGCGGGCGGCCGGCTGCGGCGCTGAAATTTAAATCGGGAGCCTGGGATCTCTCGGCGAGATCACCAGCTGTGGATCTCCATTCAGCGCGGCCTGTTGGCGTCGGAAGCCACAGTCTCCAACAAGGAAGCGGCAGTTACAGGCACCCTGAGCCGCTGAGAGGGTTCTCCCGTCGCCGGTGCACCATCACCCGGCGAAGAAGGGCCTGGAACATTGGCCCCCATAGCGGCGACTGTTGGGGCCTCAATAAGCCTGACTATGGGTGAACTGGGGATGGGGCCTGGACTTTGTGCCTTCCCTCATAATGGGAACCATTGTGGGGGGATGTTTTTTTATGTTTATGTTAAATTCCTTAATGTTACGTCTCATCTTTATCTATGTGCTGCACGGCAAGAGAAATTTCACTACACCAATTGGTGTATGTGACAATAAATGGCCTTTGTCCTTTGTCCTTGACAATATGATTTTGTCTCCTGAGGTATGCCAAAATAGGTTTAACAATTTTTGTAAACAGCCGAGGTTCTGTTGTAATCCCATTGGGTAACGCTTTATATTGCCATACCTGATCCTTCCAGACAAATTTCAAAAACTTCCTGTGATACGTTGCGATAGGAACTGTGTAGTATGCATCTTTCAAATCAATGCAGGCCATAAAGCACCCTCTGTTAACTAACTGTTTAGCTGTTTCAAACGTCTCCATTTTAAAATGGTTGTATTGTACAAAAGTATTCAACTGGGTTAGGTCAATGATAACACGACAACCACCATTTTTTTTAGGTCTGGTAAAGATGTTGGACACAAACTCAACTGGCTCATGTGTTGTTCTTTCTATCACCCCTTTTGTTTCCAATCGTAAAATTTCTGCATGTCCTACCTCCATCTCTTTTTGAGAAAGCACAAACTTGCGATGAGGCACATGCTGCGTAGGGGGAAGTTTGTCGTTAATAAACTCTATCACATAACCCTGACAAACTTTGTAGAATAAATACGTCTGCAGTGACTTTCCCCCAAGCACCCGTAAAGTACCGCAACCGTCCGCCAACCTGTGAGGGTACCCCTGCTACTTTTTGGCGAGAATCAAACCACCTTACCTACATGGTTGCCGCCGGGGTCTGGAGAATGGGGGCTTCTGCGGCCTTTGGGCTGATGCTGGTTGTTGCCACACTTTCCACGTGGGCTTCGGAGGGCCCTGCCCTAAAAAAGACGGTTGTTGTTGTTGTTGATGTTGGTACTGCTGTTGGGGAGCCAGTGGTTGGTAGGTTCTTGTCGGATATGTTCTTGGATTCCTGTCCGACTGCCACCTGGGTCTGGATGAAGGATAAGGGTGCTGCCTTCGATAGGGCAGGCTTCTACCCGTCATAGGTGGGTGGCTTCATCAGCCCCACCGTTTTGGCCTCTTCATCCAAGTCTTTTACCTGTTTAGACAGGTCCTCCCCAAACAGCTGTGTTGTTGGTGGTGCGGTGGAGTTGTGGCACAACCCAGCAAATTTTGGGTTTAAGTTGGGCCAAAAGGAGCTTTTTCTAAAACAGTTGATCTCAACCTGTGCATTGCACATGAGAGCTAATGCGTTCTGCTGTTCCTCCGACACATCTGCTCCATCCAATGTCCTCGCAAACGCCGTGATTCCCGACGTCAGTAAATTGAGGATGTTCTGGAGCTTTCCCTCCTGTGCCCTGGTGTTGTTATTTATGTTCCCCCAAATTGGCATGTTGACCTTTGGCACATTGAGGGAGACACAATTTGCTGGGGCCTTGTATTTCTCCAATGTCTCAGCAACAACATTATCCTGGAGCTGGTGAGATGTTAAATAATTTATGGTAGCCGCTATTTTGGGATGTAGTGGCTCTCCAACGCTAGTTCGTTTCCCAAACTTCGCAACAACCTCCAGCATTTCTTCAGCGTCTGAAACTGCGGGCTGGTCTTCTACCTCCGTATCCTCGAAATCCCCCATTCGTTCACTATGCCTGCTGGCGATAGACGAGGGTGAGATCGACAGAGGCACCCTGCTCTTACTCCCAGACCTCAAGGACTCCCGCTCTTGCCATTCCAGGTCCCGCTGATAAAGCACCTCCACCATTCGCTCCATTCGTGCCATGCGACCGCTGCTGCTACATGCGGACGACAGGTCGACTTCCCAGGCCCTGCTAAGTCGCTGGGGCTTCAGCACGTGGTGCACTGACAGTTATTCGTCAGCACCCGCTACTGCGGGGCTGAACGACTTCTGCACGGACAACCCGCTAGCCCGATGCTTCTCGGACCTTAGCGGCCTCCCTACCTGATGAGCAGGCAGAGGAAATGAGTCAGAACCGGTCTCCAACACCAGTTCCGTGGTCCGTGCAGGCACACCGTCCCCCTCACCCCCAATGGTCTGTGACGGCGCTTGGCTGGCTTTACCCGCAGCAGCAGGATTGCCTAACCGTATTTTCCTGCCACCGGTCTGCGCTCCGGCAGCCTGTTCTGGTGCAGTGCTGGTACCTCCTGCTCCTGCAGGATATGGTGCTCCAGCATTACGGTCGCCAGCCTGGAACCTCGCAGATTTCCCCTGCGGTATATCAATGCCCACCGCAGCAGCTGCACTTGATTTCTGCACGGCTTTCCCTCGGGTCTGCTCCCTAGAGACCTGTAAACCAGAAGCGGTACTTGCCGTGTGAGCCACCCGTTGTGCCTTTTTTCCACCAGCCCTGACTTTGGGCGACGGTGGAATGAAGTCAGGGTCTCCTTCCCCCTGCTCCCATGCGGACTTTCCTCCAGATAACAACGGAGGCGAGTCGGCCTCTACCAACTCCATAGGGTCTGACTTCTGCACCTTCTTCCCCGATCTAACAGGTGTTGCCGATCCTTCGGTTAGCCCCAAGGAAGATTGCCACGACCCGCGGCTCTTAGAGAGTTTCCTCGTCTCCTCCATCGCTTCTGTAAGACAAACTTACAGAAGAACCAGCTCAAGGTTAGTCTCCACTTACCTGGAGCCGTCTTTTGAAGGAGCTGGTGGGGAAGTGCACTCCCCCCCCCCCCCCCCCCCCGCTTGCCGGTAGCAAATGCGCGCGAAGATATGCTGCGCATGCGTGTTGGCGGGGTCTTCACGAAGTCACTCACGTGACTCCGAAGTAAAATAATCAGAGGAGACTTAAATTGTACATTAGACCCCTATTTGGGTCTAAGACAATGGAAAATAAAATTGCAGTCCAGTGACTTATTAAATGCATATATAGATACTAGTAATGTTAAGGATGCCTGTAGAATAGAAAACCCAAATGGACGAGAATATTCATTTTATTCTTCGGTTCATAAAACATATCCAGGAATAGATTATTTTTTGGTGGAATCCAAGCTTATTCCATTTACTTACAACTCGAAATATCACAATATTATAATCTCGCACCATGCTCCCTTGACATTTATGATTAAATTAAATGGAAGGACAGAGGAAAAAGTATGTCAGGAATATCTTACTAAACAGATTAATGTGTTCTTTGAAATCAATGATAACCCTGAAACGTCTGCTTCCCTACTTTGGGAAACATTTAAAGCATTTACTCAAGGAGCAATGATCTCCTCCCAAGCATTTCACAATAAACAGATGTTGTGTTAAAGAAGGAACTGCAGATGCTGCACAATAAAGAGAATTGGGTTAAACAAGAGGCATTGGAAAGGGAAATAAAACAATTAGACATATAAAATGCAGCTGCACCAACTATGATTTAAACACAATAAAATTGCAGCATTGAAGTATTAATTAAATAAAATATATTCAGACCAAGTTATAAAATTTTACCAATACACTAAGCAACTACATTTTGAATTTGGCGATAAACCTCACAAATTATTGGCTTGTCAGCTTCGGAAACTGGACGTGGAAAAACAATTCATAAGATTAGATCAGAAGCAGCATTTGATTTGATTTTATTACTTGTCATTCGAACCGCAGAGAGGCTCGAACGAAACTCCGTTTCTACAAGCCATAAAAACAGAACAATTCATAAAAAAATACAGACAATTCAATTCACACAAACATCCATCACAGTGAATCTCCTCCTCACTGTGATGGAAGGCAGTCTTCGCTCTCCCCCGCACCATTTCTCTCCCGAGGTCGAAGCCCCAGGCGGGCGGTGTTAAGTCCCACGGCCATTGAGGCCGCGCCGGGCGATGTACGGCCCCGCTCCAGGCCCAAAAGCCGCAGTTGGAGCTCCCGGCGGGCGTTGGAATGTTCCGCAGCCATTTAAAGCCACGCCGGGCGATCTACGGCCCTGCTCCGGGTCGCTCCAACCCCGCGACACGGGCTGGAGAAGTTGTGTTGCGAGAGCTCCGGAGAGCGGTCCCCTACTCGGACCCATGAGCTCCCGACAGTCCACCGGACTGCAGCTACAGCTGGAGCTGGAGCTCCAGAGTTGGGCCCCAGCAGCAAGCCACCACCGCTCCCCATGCTCCTAGTCCAGCCAGCCCCACGACGGTATGTCCGCAGCTCCACAGGCTCAGTGACTGGAGCCCCCAGGTCATCCCGGTCGAAGGCTGCTCCACGGTGCTAGACCCCAACGGCAACGGAGACCCGACAGGGAAAAAGTGGGGTCTCCCGTGCAGAGAAGAGATTTTTAAATTCCCCCCCCCCCCCCCCCATATACACAGTTTGAAACCATACCAAAAAAAACTTCTCCAGCCCGCCCACTTTAGAACCACTAGTACAATCTCAGGATATTAATTAGAGATTCCTGCAATATTATCAAAACCTCTACTCAGCTAAAACGATAGATCACCGGACAAGAATGGAAGCATTCTTACAAAAATGCAACCTTAAAGGGTTAGATTTGAAAGATAGAGAATTACTAGACGCTGAAATAACAGTAAACAAAATTAAAGAGTCTATTAGATCTCTAAAGAATGGTGAGGCACCGGGTCTCGATGGTATAAGCTCTGAATTCTATATAAAATGTTATGATCTGATCGCTGCACGTTTAAAGACACTGTATGAACATATCTATACCCAACAGAAACTACCAGAAACACTAATTGAATCTATAATAACACTTATACCAAAAATAGATAAGGACCTGGAAGATACAGGTTCATATAGAGCTATACCTCTCCTAAATACTGATGAAAAAATATTAACTAAAACCCTAGCACAAAGATTAAGCAGTGATTAATAAATTAATACACCTGGACCAAACAGGATTTATACCAAAACGCTACTCCTCATATAACCTGAGACGATTATTCAATATTATATGCTCAAAGAGAAGTACTAACGAAGTTCTAGCAATTATTTCGTTAGATGCTGAGAAAGCATTCGACGAGGTGGAATGACCCTATTGGAATGGTCATGAAAAATTTTCAATTGGGCGAGAAGTTTAGTACATGGGTAAAACATTTATAAACTAATCCAACAGCTAGAATATCAACAAATCAAATTATCAGCTACATTTAATTTAACTAGAGGCTGTAGACAAGGATGTCCGTTATCCTCATTATTATTCGCACTTGCAATAGAGCCACGAGCAGAAAGTCCTGAAATATATGTGTATAATACTAAATACACCGAGAACAACATTTCCTTATATGCAGATGATGTATTAATTTACATTACAAAACCTGAATTTGGTATCTCAAACTCATTAAATTTAATAACTCAATGTGGCTTGTTCTCAGGATACAGAATTAATTGGAATAAAAGTGAAATCATGCAAATAATAGAAAGTAATCCACATATATTACAACAATTTCCCTTCAAAATAGTAAATGAAAAATTTAAATATCTTGGAATTTATGTAACAAAGACATATACTTCTTTATTTGAACTTAACTTCCTGCCTTTATTGAACAAATTACATAAGAATATCTTATATTGGAAAACACTACCTATCTCAATGTTTGGTAGAATTAATGCAATAAAAATGATTTTTCTCCTGCGATTACTGTACCTTTTTCAATCAATCCCGATATACTTCCCAAAAACTTTTGTTTAAAAGGTTGACTCTATAGTCACTAATTTTATCTGGGATTATAAGAATCACAGAATAAATAACAAGCACTTATGTAAATCAAAAATAAATGGACGTTTAGCCCTACCGAATTTTATGCACTATTTCTGGGCAGTTAACATTAAAAATATGAATTTTTGGTTGGAAGAACTGGACCAACAATCAGATTGGTTAAAAATGGAAAAGGAAGACTGTTTACCTTTGGTCGATCTTTGGAAATTTGGAATTTGGTCGATCTTATTTGCTACCAGTAAATTAAGCAAAAAAACCTACAGTGAAAACCCCATAATATACGGTTGGAATATGCTTTTGGAAACATTTAAAAAGACCCTAAAATTGGATAATTTATCACTACTTTTTCCCATTGTAAACAACCCTACATTTAAACCTTCAACGATGGATAAAGGTTTTTTACAATGGAAAATCACGTAATTATAAAGATGGGTCATCTTTATAGGAAAGTTGCATTCCTCTCAATCCAGGAGTTACAACAAATCTATTGACTTCACTCAAATGACTACTTCAGATACCTACAACGTAGAGACTATGCTAAATCACATACACAGGACTATAGAAATAGAAAGACAGAAATTCAGTCATTAGTAGATAACGATGCACCCATGATGGAAATATATAGGCAATCATGGGAAAATGAACTAGGCCAGCCAATAAGACAAGATATTTGGGACGAAAGCTTACAACATATACATCACTGTTCGTTAAATGCTAGACATTCTTTAATACAATTTAAAGTATCACATAGATTGCATTATTCAAAAACAAAATCAAATAGAATTTTCCCAAGTATATCTCCTATTTGTGAAAAATGTCCGCACTTACAGGCTAACCTAAAGCACACATTTGTAAGTTTAAAAATGTATAAAAATTAATAGTTTTTTGACGGAATTTTTTAAGATAATTTCGGAAGTTGTCAACATCCAATTGGATCTAGATTCAAAACGAATAATATTAGGAATATTAGAACAAAATCAAATATTGACAACAAGCCAAAGAAACTTTATCGCCTATAGCTTAATAATTGGGAAAAAATTAATATTAACATTTTGGAAAGGCCCTATAACCCCCACAATTAAAATGTGGACTATGAACATGTCGGAGACCCTACATTTGGAAAGATTAAGATTTGTCTTAACGGACAAACAAGAACTATTTACTAGAATATGGTCTCCATTCATTGACTATTTGAAGGGGCAAACCGGTTCGGCACGAGAACCCGACTGAAACCCGAATCAAGGATTAGATGAAGAGTTACATTTTATAATTCACAGACATATCTCCAATGATGCATAAATAGCTGATTATTCCATTCTCTTTCATTTTTTTGGTTTCTTTTCTCTCCCTCTCTATTAATTTCTATCTATAAAAAAATAAAAAATATATAGAAGTACAATTATTATACAATTGATAATATAAACAATATTAATAATGTATGACTACTCCAAACAAAATGTTTTTTTATCATGCATTTACTTCAAATAAAAAAAAATGAAAAAGAGTTGGCCATTCCGCCATTGGTGTGAATATTGAAGACAGACACAGATTGGAGATGTTTCAAAGTTAACGTGAACTAGTCATTAGCCACAGCAGAATCCACATTCCTCACTGTGATGGAAGGTAATAAAGTTCAATCATCTTCCTCGTTTGTTCACCCATGGTCGGGGCTGTTGAACCCTCCGTAGTTGCCCCTGCTGACGGTCCGATGTCTGAAGCCATCAGGTTGGTATGACAGAAACTCTGGTGTCAGGAAGGATTGGAACACTCTGCTGCATGGAGCTCCCGAGTCGGCCTCTTCTTACCATAGGCCGCGGACTTCACGGTGTTAAACTCCACAGGCCCCGAGATTGGAGCACCTCATGGGTGATTTTCGGCAAAGGTGAAACATTGCATCTCCGTCGAGATAAGTGTCTGAAAAAAAGTTTCTCCCAATTCCTCCCACTTCCCCCCATGTGAAACAAACCTAGAAACACTAACAAATACTTTTAAAACATACTTATAATACGGGAAGCGTTGACTCCGGATTAATCCTGATGCCTTTCACCAGTGAGAGGAAGACAGAGGAATGATGAAGAGATGGCCCACGAGGGAGAGGGGGGATGTCCATTCAATTGTGATAATTCAATGTTCATGTCATTGGGCTGTAAGCTATGAGGTACTGTCACCTCCAGTTTATGTGTCACATCACTCTGGCAATGGATGAGGCCCAGTACATAAAGATCAGTGCGGGAGTGGGAAGAGGAGTTAAAATGGTTGGCAAACAGGAGATCCAGCAGGCCTTGGCAGACCGAGCGCAAGTGTAGGATGAAATGCACGCCTCGTCTAGATACAAGGAAAGGCAGGTGTTGGTTTACAAAAAGAGACACAATCTCCTGGAGTAACTTGCACCTCTGGAGAGCATGGACAGGCAACATTCTAGTTCAGGACCCTTCTTCAAACTGCTTGGTGCGGGGGGTGGAGATAGTTGGAACGGAGAGGTGGGAGTGGTCACTTTAGATTCCCTTCCCTCTACAGATGCGGCCTGACCCACTGAGTTCCTCCACCGCTTTAGAAGGATTTGACAGACAACGTTTTGAGTCAGGAACCTTCCTCAGACTGAATGGAGAGGGTGGGGGGAGGAAGATGGAAAAGAGAATTGGGGGTTGGACAAAGTCTGGCAAGTGATAGGTGGATACAAAATGATGGAGTAACTCAGCGGGACATGCAGCATCTCTAGAGAGAAGGAATGGGTGAAGTTTCAGGTTGAGACCCTTCTTCAGAAGTGATAGGTGGATACAGGTGAGGGAGACACAAGAAACTGCAGGTGCTGGAATCTTGCATAGAAGACAATTTAGTTACATGCACAGAATCTCTTGCCCAGAGTGTGGGAATTGAGGACCAGAGAACATGGGTTCAAGGTGAAGGGGAAAAGATTTAATAGGAATCTGAGGGGTGACTTTTCAACAGACAGTGGTGGGTGTATGGAAAAAGCTGATATGGAGGTAGTTAAGGCTGGAACTATCCCAACATTTAACAAACAGTTATGGTCAGGTACATAGATAGACCAAGTTTGGAAGGATATGGACCAAATACAAGCAGGTGGGACTAGTGTAGCCAGGACATGTTGGTTGGTGTGGGCAAGTTGGGCCGAAGGTCCTGTTTCCACACTGTATCACTCTATGACTCTAACACAAAGTGCTGCAGTAACTCAGCGGATCAGACAGCATCTGTGAGGAACATGGATAGGTGACATTTCACAGAGTGCTTGAGTAACTCGGTGGGTCATGCACCATCTGTGGAGAAGGTTGGTAGGTGACATTTCGGATCAGGACCCTTCTTCAGACTGACACTATGTTAACAGATGAGGGGGTAATCGGCAGATGAGTGAAGTAAGTGACAGAGGCAAGGGAAAATAAGGAGATAAAAGGATGTGAGATAAGGAGAGAGGAATGTATATGTGCAGCTTTAATGGACATTGTTCAGGTAGCATTTGGAGTATTGCATTCAGTTAACCAGAATGGTTTAAAAACAAGGAACTGCAGATGCTGGTTCACAAAAAAGGACACAAAATGCTGGAATAACTCCGCAGGTCAGACAACATCTCTGGAGAGAAGGACTGAGTGACATTTCGGGTTGAGACTGAGGATGGTCTGCACCAGAAATGTTACCCATTCCTTCCAGCATTTTGTGTTTACCTAAACAGCGCCTATCCACGTGGTGGTGTGCCAGCAGGCTGGAGGAGCGGGCAAAGGCCTTGCCACAGAGCGGGCAGGTAAAGGGGCGCTGGCCAGTGTGGACTCGCCAGCGCTTCAGCAGGTGGTCAAGGCGGGTGAAGCCCTTACCACAGGACGGGCAGGGGAAGGGACGCTCACCGCTGTGGGTTCGCCGGTGCTGCCACAGGCTGGACAAGCGGGTGAAACCCTTGCCACACTCAGCGCACACAAAGGGTCTCTCTCTGCTGTGTATCCGCTGGTGCTCCCGCAGCCCCCATGCTCTCTTGTCACAGTGGGAGCAGCTGCTCGCCAGTGTGGGCCCACCGGCGCTGCCGCAACCCCCGCGAGCTGTCAAATGCCTCTCCGCAGTTTGGGCAGTCGTAGGGCTGGCCACTGGTGTGCACGTGCTGGTGAGGCAGGTCATGGGAGGCTATGGCAAAGCCCTTGCCACACTAGGCGCAGGTGTAGGGGCACTCGCCGGCGTGGGTGCGCTGGTGCTTCAGAAGCCTGGTGGAGTCGGTGAAGCCCTTGCCACATTGGGCACAGGTGTAGGGGCGCTCTCTGGTGTGGATGCGCTGGTGCACCTGCAGGAGGCTGGACTGGGTGAAGCTGTTGCCGCACTGGGCACAGATGTAGGGGCGCTCGCCGGTGTGGGTGCGTTGGTGATTCAACAGCCTGGTGGATCTGGTGAAACCCTTGCCGCACTGGGCGCAGGTATAGGGGCGCTCGCCGGTGTGGGTGCGCTGGTGCTCAAGCAGAGTGCTGGACTGGGCGAATCCCTCGCCGCACTGGGCGCAGGTGTAGGGGCGCTCACCAGTGTGGGTGCGCTGGTGCTTCACCAGGCTGCTGGAGTCGGTGAAGCCCTTGCCGCACAGGGCACAGGTGTAGGGGCGCTCGCTGGTGTGGGTGCGCTGGTGCACCTGCAGGTGGCTGGACTGGGTGAAGCTGTTGCCACACTGGGCACAGATGTAGGGGCGCTCGCCGGTGTGGGTGCGCTGGTGATTCAGCAGGCTGTTGGAGTCACCAAAGCCTTTCCCGCACTGAGCGCAGGTGTGGTGGTATTCGCCGGTGTGGGTGCGCTGGTGTTTTAGCAGGTAGCCATATTGGGTGAAGCCCTTGCCGCACTGGACACAGGTATAGAGGCGCTTGCCAGTGTGGGTGCGTTGGTGATTCAGCAGGCTGCTGGAGCGGGTGAAATCCATGCCACATTCGCTGCAGGTGTAGGACCTCTCCCCAGTGTGCACGAGTCTGTGCACCTCCATGGCCTTGGACGACTTGAAGCCTTTGCCGCAGTCGGAGCAAGTGAAGGGCCGCTCACTGTTGTGCACCCGCCGGTGCTCCCGAAGCCCCGACAACCAGGTAAAGCTCTTGCCGCAAGTGGAGCAGCCATATGGCTTCTCGCCCGTGTGCACCTTCTGGTGTCTCTTCAGGTGACCAGCCGTCTTGAAATTCTTTTTGCACTCAGAGCAGTCGAAGGGGCGTTCTCCCGTGTGCATCCGCCGGTGTGTCTCCAGCTTGCTCGGGCATTGCCAGGCCTTGCCACACACGTCACACTCATAACGCTTCACCTTGTTGTGCCCCGTCATGTGGTCCTCCATCAGAGCTCAGCCCCTTGAAGCACAGCACGCACACCGAGCAGATGGGGGGCTCACCTGCACCCCGACCTCCCTCAATGGCCGTTTACATCTCCGTCTCTCCGTGCACAGCAACGGTTCCTAAACCCTGCAGGAAGGGAGCACGGAGGTTCAACAAGCTGGCAAATAGGACATTATTAACTCGTGAACAATACTAGTGCTTAAAGGGGGGGGCGGATTGGGGGGATTATGAGTTGAGCGGGGGGGGGGGTTGGGGGAGTGATAGGGGTCATTTGATGTGGGGAAGAAGGGGAGAGTTGGTGAGGTGGCAAGGTGGGGGAATGGGGATGGAAATGAGGACAGTGGAAGTGAGGGGAGGGAGAGAAGGGACAGGGGGTTGTGAGGGGAGGGGATGTGAAGAGGCAAGTGGGAAAAGGGGCGGGGCGCACTGACCTGGGGGTGCCGAGCATCCGGAGGGGAAGAGGAGAGGTGGGGAAGGGGGAGAGGGGGGTAGAGGGAGAGAGAGAGAAGAGGGGGTGGAGGAGGAACAGGGGGGAGGGGGAGAGAGAGGAGAAGAGGGAGGGGGGGGAGGAAGAGGGAGGGGGAGGAGGAAGAGGGATGGGGGGAGGAGGGAGGGGGGGAGGAGGAAGAGGGAGGGGGGAGGAGGAAGAGGGAGGGGGGAGGAGGAAGAGGGAGGGGGAGGCGGGAGGAGGAAGGGGGAGGGGGGAGGGGGGAGGGAGAGGGGGGGAGGGGGAGAGGGAGAGAGAGAGAGAACCATTCTCAGGCCTTTTGTCTGCCAACTTTACCCTGCTCATGACTAAAGTGAAATCTGATTTTCAGAGATGGAATAATCTGCCTCTCTCTTTAATTGGGAAGAATAATGATAAAATATATGTTTTGCCGACATTTCTTTATTTGTTTCAATCAATTCCCTTATTCTTACCAAAACATTTTTTTTTGACTCCTTCGACAAAATGATTAGCTCTTTTATTTGGGGTGCGAAGCCCCCGAGGGTCCGCAAATCATTACTCCAATGATGTAGGTTCAATGGTGGTCTCGCTTTACCGAACCTTTACTACTACTGGGCTACTCACATTCTACTACTGGGCTACTCAGATTCATAAAATGATGATTTGGGTTGGGTTGATTTTCCTTATTTAGCTTGGTGCGAAATGCAACTCTCTCTTGCCCTCCTTCATCTTCTATATCTGCTCTTATATATTACTCTCTTCTAACCAAGATTCATTGTTTATCAAAAATCCTGTTGTGCTTAATACTATTCAGTTTCCTCAAGTCAGGAAACATTTCAACTTTGTAGGTTTATCTCATTTAGGTTCATTATGTAACAATCACCTGTTTCCCCCCTCAGATTTGGATTCCATTTTTTTTCGGTATACATATGTAGTGTTAAACTTTCTCTTAAACTTGAGAAAATTAAATATACATTGAGGGGAAAAGGCAACCTTTTTTTAACATACTTTACAGACTTGCAGGATCTTCCAGACTAAGGGCTGGTTTGTTAAATGTTGTTATGTGTAGGTGCACTCTTCATTCTTAATTAGCCAAGGTGGGATGGATTGGGTGTGTGAATGATGGCATTATATATAACTTTTTTAAATATATATTTAAATTATTTATATTTATTTTATGTTTCTGTATACTTTTGTATTTTTCTTTTGTCTATTATTAGAATGTTTCTTATTAACATGCCTTTTTTCATTTTTGTATTGATTTATTTAAAATGAAAAATAAAATTTATATGAGAGCGACACAGAGAGAGAGAGATAGAGACACAGAGACTGTGTCCCGACTCCCCGCTCCCCTCCTCCACCACCCCGGCCGCACGACGCGCCCACCCATCAGCCGCACCCGAGATTGATGTCCGTGTTGCGGCGGCGGGACCCGGCGCAGGCCCGACCCCAGGCCCAGCTCCCCGAGCGCTCCGCCAACCCCAGGCCCAGTCACTGTCTCCCGGGTGCGAGGCCGCGGCCTGGCCGGAGGACTGGACCCCGCCCCCCCCGCGCACCGAATCCCCCAGCCAGCGCGCCCGCCCCGCCCGCCCTGATCCACCGGAGCCTCTCACCGCGTCCGGACCGGCCCGGGTACTCACGGCTCATCCCGCCCGCTGCCCGTTGCCCCGGAGACAGAGAGAGAGAGAGACCGCGCGGCGCAGGGGCCTCAGCCCGGAAATGACGTCTCTGCCCCGGCCGTCCGTTGCCCTGCAAACTGAGAGACCGGAAGTCTGCAACGCCTGGGGAGAGGGGCATCAGCCCGGAAATGACGTTGCTTCCCCGGCCCGTTGCCCCGCTGTTTGCGGGGCGGCCTCAGCCCGGAAATGACGCCACGGCCAAGATGGAACCGACCCGCACTGGACGGTGAGAGAGAGAGAGGGAAGGGACGACTGGGGGAGGGAGGGGGCGAGAGGCTGGGGTTGGAAAAGGGGTGAAGTGAGCAGAGGGGGGAAGCAGGGAGCAAAGGGAGGGGTTTGGGATTCAAGGGGGAGTGGGTTTGGTGCCGAGGGGGATGAATGGGGAGAGAGGGGTCAAATGAGTCAAGGAAGGGGGTAGGGAGCCTGGTGGGGGTTCACATTGTTTGGGGGTTGGGGAGGAGGTGGAGGGAGCAAAGGGGGGTAAGTAGCAGGAGACGGCAGGGGTGAGGGGCAGGGAGGAGGTCACGTTGTTTGGGGATGGGGAGGGTGTTGCAGTTTAAAAATTCAAACCAGGGCAGGATCTTCACTGTGAATGGCGGGGCTCTGGGGCAATAGACAATAGGTGCACGAGGAGGCCATTCCGCCCTTTGAGCCAGCACCGCCATTCAATGTGATCATGGCTGATCATCCCGAATCAGTACCCCGTTCCTGCCCATATCCCCTGACTCCGCTATCTTGGAGAGCCCTATCTAGCTCTCTATTGAAAGTATCCAGAGAACCGGCCTCCTCTGCCCTCTGAGGCAGAGAATTCTAAAGACTCACCACTCTCTGTGAGAAAAAGTGTTTCATCGTCTCCGTTCTCAAATAGCTTACCCCCTTATTGTTAAACTATGGCCCCTGGTTCTGGACTCCCCCAACATCGGGAGCATCTTTCCTGCCTCTTGCGTGTACAATCCCTTAACAATCTTATAAGTTTCAATAAGATCCCCCCTCATCTTTCTAAACTCCAGAGTGTACAATTCCATCCACTCCATTCTCTCAACATATGACAGTCCCGCCTTCCCGTGAATTAACCTTGTAAACCTACACTGCTCTCCCTCAATTGCAAGAATGACCTTCCTCAAATTAGGGGTCCAAAACTGCACCCAGTACTCCAGGTGTGGTCTCACTAGGACTCTGTACAGCTCTGAGCGTTGCAGAATGTTTGGAGCCGAGGGATCTAGGAGTGGGGGTACGAGTTGGGCTGAAGGGCCTCTTTCCAACACTGTATCACTCTATGACTGTATGACAAAGTACTCGAGTAGCTCAGCAGGTCAGGCAGCATGTGTCGAGAGAAGGAAGAGGTGGCGTTTTGGGTCGACACCCTTCTTTGCTTTAGTTTAGAGATGCAGCATGGAAACAACAGCTCTTTCGGCCCACGGAGTCCGCGCCAACCAGTGATCACCCCGTACACCCTCTGTGTTCCCCTCCTGCAGGGTTTAGGAGCCGTTGCTGTGGACAGAGATACGGGGACATGAGCGGCTATTGAAGGCGGCCAGGGTGCAGGTGAGCTCCCCCCTCCCACATCTGCTCGGTGTTTGGGCCGAGCTTCGAGGGGTTGAGCTTCGGTGGAGGACCACATGACGGGGCACCACAAGGAGAAGCGTTATAAGTGCGACGTATGTGGCAAGGCATGGCAGAGCCCGAGTCAGCTGGAGATCCACCAGCGGGTGCACACGGGAGAACGCCCCTTCAACTGCTCAGAGTGCGGCAAGAGTTTCAAGGCGGCGAGTAACCTGGAGGCCCACCGGCAAATGCACACGGGTGAGAGGCCTTATGGCTGCTCCACATGCAGCAAGAGGTTTCCCAGGTTGTTGGGGCTGTGGGAGCACCAATCAGTGCACAGCAGTGAGCGGCCCTTCACCTGCTCTGACTGCGGCAAAGACTTCAAGTCATCCAAGGACCTGAAGGTGCACAGGCGGTTGCATACCGGGGAACGGCCCTTTACCTGCAGCGACTGCGGCAAGGGCTTTACCCAGTCCAGCCACCTGCTGCAGCACCAGCGCATCCACACCGGCGAGCGTCCATACACCTGTGCCCAGTGCGCCAAGGGCTTCACCCAATCCAGCAGCCTGCTGAAGCACCAGCGCATCCACACCGGCGAGCGCCCCTACACCTGCACCCAGTGTGGCAAGGGCTTCACCGGATCCAGCAACCTGCTGGAGCACCAGCGCACCCATACCGGCGAGCGACCCTACACCTGTACCCAGTGTGGCAAGAGGTTCACCCAGTCCAGCAACCTGCGGGTGCACCAGCACACCCACACCGGCGAGCGCCCCTACACCTGTACACAGTGTGGCAAGGGCTTCACCCAGTCCTACAGCCTGCTGGAGCACCAGCGCACCCACACCGGCGAGCGCCCCTACACCTGTACCCAGTGTGGCAAAGGCTTCATCCATTCCAGCAAACTGCTGGTGCACCAGCACACCCACACTGGCGAGCACCCCTACACCTGCGCCCAGTGCGGCAAGGGCTTCACTGAATCCAGCAGGCTGCTGAAGCACCTGCGCACCTACACCGACAAGCATCCCTACACCTGTACCCAGTGCGGCAAGGGCTTCACCTGCTCCACCAACCTCCTGTCCCACCAGTGGGTGCACCCTGGCGACAGTTCCGTCCCCAGCCCGGTGTGTGGTGAGCACTTTGCCATGCCCTCACACACCAGTGGCCAGCCCTACGACTGCCCGTGAGGCGTTTGACAGTTCGCGGGGGTTGTGGCATCACCGGCGGGCCCACACCAACGAGCAGCTGCTCCCATGTGACAAGAGAGCATGGGGGCTGCGGGAGCACCAGTGGATACACACCAGAGAGAGACCCTTTGTCCAGCCTGTGACAGCACCGGCGTACCCACAGCTGTGAGCGTCCCTTCCCCTGCCCGTCCTGTGGTAAGGGCTTCCCCCACCTTGACCACTTGCTGGAGCACCGGCGAGTCCACACCGGCCAGCGCCCCTTCACCTGCCCGCTCTGTGGCAAGGCCTTTGCCCGCTCCTCGAGCCTGCTGGCACACTGCGATGTGGATAGATAGGCGCTGTTTAGGTAGAGACAAAATGCTGGAATGGGTAACGTTTCTTGTCAAGACCCTCCTCAGTCTCAACCCGAAATGTCACCTAGTCCTTCTCTCCAGGGATGCTGCCTGACCCGCTGAGTTATTCCAGCATTTTGTGTCATTTTTTGTAAACCAGCATCTGCAGTTCCTTGGTTTTTAAACCATTCTGGTTAACCATCTCTGCACCTTCCCCAAAGCCTCCATCTCAGTCCTGTAATGGAGTGACCAGAACAATATGCAATAGTTCCAATGCTCTCTCTCTGAATCTCTCCCCTTATTCCTGTCCATCTCAGCACCCCTTATTCCTGCCCCTCTCAGCCTCCTCCCGCTTACTCCACATAGACATTCCTCTCTCCTTATCTCACATCATTTTATCTCCTTATTTTCTCTCGCTTCTGTCACTTCACTCATTTGTAGATCACCCCTTCATCTGTTAACATAGTGTCAGTCTGAAGAATGGTCCTGACCCGAAATGTCACCTATCCATGTTCTCCACAGATGCCGCCTGACCCGCCGAGTTACTGCAGCACGTTGTGTTGGAGCCATAGAGTGATACAGTGTGGAAACAGAACCTTCGGCCCAACTTGCCCACACTGACCAACATGTCCTGGCTACACTAGTCCCACCTGCCTGCATTTGGTCCATATCCCTCCAAACTTGGCCTATCCATATACCTATCTATAACTGTTTCTTAAGCGCTGGGATAGTCCCTGCCTCAACTACCTCCTCCGGCAGCTTGTTCCATACACACACCACTCTCTGTTGAAAAGTTACCCCTCAGAATCCTGTTAAATCTTTTCCGCTTCACCTTGAACCGATGTCCTCTGGTCCTTGATTCCCCCACTCTGGGCAAGAGATTCTGTGCATCCAACTAAATTGTGTTCTATGCAAGATTCCAGCATCTGCAGTCTCTTGTGTCTCCCTCACCTATATCCACCTATCACTTCTGAAGAAGGGTCTCAACCTGAAACATCACCCATTCCTTCTCTCTGGAAATGCTGCAAGTCCCGCTGAGTTACTTCATCATTTTGTATCCACCTATCACTTCCCCGGCTTTGTCCAGCCCCATATCTCTCTTTTCATCTCCTCCCCCCACCCTCTCCAATCAATCTGAAGAAGGGTCCTGACTCAAAAAGTCATCTATCCATTCCCTCCAGAGCAGTGGAGGAACTCAGTGGGGGAGGCCGCATCTGTAGAGGGAAGGCAATACAAGTCAACCACTCCCACCTCTCCTTTCCAACTTTCTCCACCCCCCACACCAAGCAGTCTGAAGAAGGGTCCATGCCTTCCAGAGGTGCAAGTTAATCCAGGAGATTGTGTCTCTATTTGTAAACCAGCATCTGCTGTTCCTTATATCTAGACTAGGCGTGCATTTCACCCTACACTTACGCTCGGTCTGCCAAGGCCTGCTGGATCTCCTGGTTACCTACCATTTTAACTCCCCTTCCCACTCCTACACTGATCTTTCTGTGAACAAACGAGGAAGATGATTGAACTTTATTACCTTCCACCACAATGAGGAATGTGGATTCCACTGTGGTGGATCTTTCTGTTAATTTTTATTTTATGTGGCTTTGTGTCTTGTTGCTTTTTACTTAGTATGGCTGTATGGTAACTCAAATATCACTGTACCTTAATTGGCACATGTGACAGTAAATGTGAACTGAACTAACTCTCTCTTGAAAACTTCCTGTCAATTGGCCTCCAATGCCTTCTGTGGCAGGGAATTCCACAGATTCACAACTCTCTGGGTGAAAATGTTTTTCTTCATTTCAGTCCTATATGACCTACCCCTTATTCTTAAAGGGTAGCCCCTGGTGGCCCCTGGTTCTAATAATATCCTAGTTATATAATATGAATTATAACGCAAGGCATTTTATTAAGTAAAGATTAATTTGGCTTCTTTGGGTTTTGGGTTCTGAAGCTTTGTAATTCTGTGCTGTAGATGAGCTGGGTGATCAGGAAATTGGAGGCCAGCATTCAAACTGCGTTCAAGCTGCTTCCTGTTGTGCCAAGCAAAAGATATTGACAATGGTATTGGGGGTTCAGTATTGATGTGGATAGAGAACTGGCTGGCAGACAGGAAGCAAAGAGTAGGAGTAAACGGGTCCTTTTCAGAATGGGAGGCAGAGACTAGTGGGGTAGCGCAAGGCTCAGTGCAGGGACCCCAGCTATTTACAACATATATTAATGATTTTGACAAGGGAATTGAATGCAACATCTCCAAATTTGCGGATGACACAAAGCTAGGGGGCTGTGTTAGCTGTGAGGAGGATGCTGGGAGGCTGCAAGACGACTTGGATAGGTTAGGTGAGTGGGCAGATGCAGTATAATGTGCATAAGTGTGAGGTTTGGTGGCAAGAACAGGAAAGTAGACTATTATCTGAATGATAGCCGATTAGGAGAAGGGGAGATGCAACGAGACCTTGGTGTCATGGTATACCAGTCATTGAAAGTAGGCATGCAGGTGCAACAGGCAGTGAAGAAAGCAAATGGTATGTTTGCATTCATAGCAAAAGGATTCGAGTCTAGGAGCAGGGAGACTCTACAGGGCTTTGTTGTACAGGGCTTTGATGAGACCACACCTGAAGTATTGTGTACAGTTTTGGTCACCTAATCTGAGGAAAGGCATTCTTGCCATAGAGGGAGTACAGAGAAGGTACACCAGACTGATTCCTGGAATGGCAGGACTTTCATATGAAGAAAGATTGGATAGACTCGGCATGTACTCGCTAGAATTTAGAAGCTTGAGGGGGGATCTTAAAGAAACGTACAAAATTCTTAAGGGTTTGGATGGGCTAGATGCAGGAAGATCGTTCCTGATGTTGGGGAACTCCAGAACAGGGGGTCACAGTTAAGGATAAGAGGGAAGTCTTTTAGGACCGAGATGAGAAAAACATTTTTCACACAGAGAGTGGTGAATCTGTGGAATTCTCTGCCACAGAATGTAGTTGAGGCCAATTCAATGGCTATATTTAAGAGGGAGTTAGATGTGGCCCTTGTGGCTAGAGGAATCAGGGGTCATGGAGAGAAGGCAAGTACAGGATACTGAGTTGGATGATCAGCCATGATTATATTGAATGGCAGTGCAGGCTCAAAGGGCCGAATGGTCTACTCCTGCACCTATTTTTCCATGTTTCTATGGTGGGAGAGGATGTGTTTTCTGAGAAGGTGCTGGCTTCTGTAAACAGAAGCCTTGAGAGAGGATGTGTTTCCTTTGGAGTAGGGTCTTTGGAAACAGGAACTTCTGTCGGTAATTGATAAAGGTCCTACATTGTTTAAGAAGGTACTGCAGATGATGGACCTTTGACTAAGTTCCTGTTGTTTGGAGGTTTGTAACTAAAGTTTGTGACAGATATAACCATATCATGAGAAATATTGTGTTAGTGACAAGAATGCTTTGAATGGGTAAACTCTGTGATTGATGTGTTAGACGTCATTGCTCCAAATATGTTTAAACAAATGACTACGTTCCCAAAATACTATAAAAAGATGCGGCATGCCTTTGTTCGTTAGAATGATTGCCCAGGAGGCTTAAGTTTGTGTTGCATACTTGACTTTGTATCCCCTGGCACTCTTGCCGGCTAAATGATCAGTAAAGCTTGTGTTGGTTGATCTAACTTATTGTGAGTTGTCTGTTTTAAGAAATGAACCTTAACAGTTCTGGACTTCCCCAACATGGGGAACAAGTTTCTTGCATCTACCCTGTCCAATCCCTCACTAATTTTATATGATTCTATAAGTTTCCCGCTCATCCTTCTGAATTCTGGTGAATACAAACCCAGTCGACCCATTCTTTCAACATATGTCAGTCCCGCCATCCCAGGAATTAACCTTGTGAACCTACGCTGCACTCCCTCAATAGCAAGAATGTCCTTCCTCAAATAAGGAGACCAAAACTGCACACAATTCTCCAGGTGTGTCACTGGGGCCCTGTACAACTGCAGTAGGACCTCCTTGATCCTAAACTCAACTCCTCTCGCTATGAAGGCAACATGCCATTCGTTGTCTTCAGTGCCTGCTGTACCTGCATGCTTAGTTTCAGTGACTGATGTACAAGGACATAATTCTCGTTGTACCTCCCATTTTCCTAACCTGACACTATTCAGATAATAGAGTGCTGGAGTAACACCTTACACTTCTGAAGAAGGTTCCTTTTCTCCAGAGATGCTGCCTGCCCCACTGAGTTACTCCAGTATTTTGTGTCTGTCTGTGCAGAACATGTGGATGGGGGACTTTTTTTCAGTCACGACCCTTCTTCGGACCTGAAACATCGTCTATCCACATTGACCAGAGATGCTGCCTGTCCCGCTGAATTACACCAGCACTCTGAAACATCACCGATCCATGTTCCCCACAGATACCGCCTGATGTGCTGAGTTACTCCAGCACTCAGTGAAGCGTCACCCATCTATGTTCCCCACAGATGCTGCCTGACCCGCTGAGTTACTCCAGCACTTTGTGTCTATTGAGCAAGAGCATCCATCTACAACTGTCTGTCCAGTCCAAAGCTCAATGAATAACCACTCTGCACATCACACATGACTTCCTTTCACCTGAAAGTCTTTCATACTTTGCTTCGGGTAGTTATCATTAACCAATTCACACAAGTGGTTAATGACTAGTTTACATTAACTTTGAAACATCTCCAATCTGTGTTTGTCTTCAATATTCACACTAACTCCTGCACAGAATCTCTTGCCCAGAGTTAGGGAATCGAGGATCAGAAGACATGGGTTCAAGGTGAAAGGGAAAAGATTTAATAGGAATCTGAGGGGTAACTTTTCAACAGAGGGCGGTGGGTGTATGGAACAAGCTGCCTGAGGAGGTAGTTGAGGCTGGGACTATCCCAATGTTTAAGAAATGGGTATAGAGAGGTACATGGATAGGACAAGTTTGGAGGGATATGGACCAAATGCAGGCAGAGAGCTAAATGGGGCGCACGCTGGCACCATGGCCACCCTCAATGGTCAGTCACATCCCCGTCTCTCCGTCCACAGCAAGGGCTCCTAAACCCTGCAGGAGAGGAACACGGAGGGTCAACAAACAGGGCATTACTGACGTGTGTACATTACTAATGCATGAAGGTGAGAGGGGGGGAGCAGGGTGAAGAAGGGGTGAGGGGTAGAACTAGCCCCGCCCCTCGGACGGACAGCTCCCTCCGCCAATCCGTGCCGCCGATCCCACCCTAACAACGGTTGCCACGGCGCGCCGGCGCCCCTCCCCGGAGCTCCTACACCACGTGGGGATGGGGGATGGGGGAGGGGAAACAATCACAGCAGCTGCAGAGTCTGCAAACCTGAGATAAAACCTCAAGGGGGCCCAGACTACAAAATGCTGCAGTAACTCAGTGGGACGGGCAGCATCTCTGGAGAGAAGGAATGGGCAACGTTTCGAGGTCGAGACCCTTCCTCAGACTGAGAGTCGCAAGAGAGATGTAGACGGTGATGTGGAGTGAAAGGTTTTTACATAGAAACATAGACAATAGGTGCATGAGTAGGCCATTCAGCCCTTCGAACCAGCACCGCCATTCAATACAATCTCGGCTGATGATCGCAAACACTACAATTCACAACTCTCTGTGAGAAAAAGTGTTTCATCGTCTCCGTTCTAAATAGCTTACCCCCTTATTGTTAAACTATGGACCCTGGTTCTGGACTCCCCCAACATCGTGAACATGTTTCCTGCCTCTAGTGTGTCCAACCCCTCAATAATCTCATATATGTTTCAATAAGATCTCCTCTCATCCTTCTGAACTCCAGAGTATACAAGCCCAGCCGCTGAATTCTCTCAGCATATGACAGACCCGCCACCCTGGGAATTACATTTGTAAACCAACGCTGGACTCCCTGAATAACAAGAATGTTCTTCCTCAAATCTGAACACCAAAACTGCACACGATACTCCAGGTGTGGTCTCACTAGGGACCTGTACAACTGCAGAAGGACCTCTTTGCTCCTATTCTCAACCTCTTGAAGGCCAACATGCCATTCACTTTCTTCACTGCCTGCTGTACCTGCATGCTTAATTTAATTGACTGATGAACAAAGACCCCCTACGGCAGCTGAAGAAGCACAATCTGCGATAGGCAATGCTGGTCCAATTCTATACGGCCATCGTGGAGTCTGTCCTCGCCTTCACCATCATGGTCTGGTTTGGCTCAACCACCAAGCACGACACCCTGAGGCTGCAGCAAATCATCAGATCAGCTGAGAAGGCTGTTGGCTGCAACCTTCCCTCCATTGATGAACTGCAAGGGCCAGGAAGCGAGCGGGTAAGATAATCTCCGACTCCTCTCACCCTGGCCACAAACTATTTGAATCACTTCCGTCTGGAAGGCGACTCCAGATAGTCAAAGCTGCCACAGCCAGACATAAAAAGTTTTTTTTCCCACATGTAGTAGCTCAACTCAATAGCGACAAATCTGTAGCCTCCTTTTGCTCTGGTATTTTGTTTGGTTCTCACATTTGATCAATGGTGTTTTATTAGTGATGTTTTGTGTTTTATGTGTCATTCATAACTACAGGTGTATGTCATGTTGTCACTTGCGGGCAGAGCACCAAGGCAAATTCCTTGTATGTGAATGCTTGGCCAATAAACTTATTCATTCAGATCCCATTGTACTTCCCCTTATTCCAACTTGACACTATTTAGATAAATCTGCTTTCCTGTTTTTGCTACCAAAGTGGATAACCTCACGTTTATCCACATTGAACTGCATCTGCCATGCATCTGCCCACTCACCCAACCTGTCCAAGTCACCCTGCATTCTCATTGCATCCTCCTCACAGTTCATACAGCTTTGTGTCATCAGCAAATGTGCTAATGTTACTTTAAATCCCTTCATCTACATATTGTAAATAGCCACGATCCCAGCACCGAGCCTTGTGCTACCCCACTAGTCACTGCCTGCCATTCTCAAAGGGACCCGTTAACCCCTATTCTTTGTTTCCTGCCTGCCAACAACTTTTCTATCCATGTCAGCACTCTACCCCCAATACCATGTGCCCTGTCTCCGGGAGTTGCAGCTTCTCCATCCCCCTGTCTCCGGGAGTTGCAGCTTCTCCATCCCCCTGTCTCCGGGAGTTGCAGCTTCTCCATCCCCCTGTCTCCGGGAGTTGCAGCTTCTCCATCCCCCTGTCTCCGGGAGTTGCAGCTTCTCCATCCCCCTGTCTCCGGGAGTTGCAGCTTCTCCATCCCCCTGTCTCCGGGAGTTGCAGCTTCTCCATCCCCCTGTCTCCGGGAGTTGCAGCTTCTCCATCCCCCTGTCTCCGGGAGTTGCAGCTTCTCCATCCCCCTGTCTCCGGGAGTTGCAGCTTCTCCATCCCCCTGTCTCCGGGAGTTGCAGCTTCTCCATCCCCCTGTCTCCGGGAGTTGCAGCTTCTCCATCCCCCTGTCTCCGGGAGTTGCAGCTTCTCCATCCCCCTGTCTCCGGGAGTTGCAGCTTCTCCATCCCCCTGTCTCCGGGAGTTGCAGCTTCTCCATCCCCCTGTCTCCGGGAGTTGCAGCTTCTCCATCCCCCTGTCTCCGGGAGTTGCAGCTTCTCCACCCCCCTGTCTCCGGGAGTTGCAGCTTCTCCATCCCCCTGTCTCCGGGAGTTGCAGCTTCTCCATCCCCCTGTCTCCGGGAGTTGCAGCTTCTCCATCCCCCTGATGGTCGCGGGTCGACACCGACTGTTCCCCGTTAGTGACGTCACCTTGTTGTCGCCTCATTCCAGGCGACGCTGAATATAATCCGGTCGCTGCAACATTGTGAACACGTGGCCCCGGCACTAGTTCACATCGTCAGCGTCTGTCTGGGCGAATGAAGACGGATGGAAGACCATTGTGGGCAAAGATACTGCTCCTCTAGTAACTTTGATTGTGGGAGAAGAGCGTCTCCCCCCCATCATCTCTCTCTCTCTCTCTCTCTGTCTCTCCCAAGTTCGAATCCAAACGGCTTCTGTAACTCGCGCCTCGCGCCCGTTACGCGGCCAATCAGACGCTGTCTCCAAGGTGACTCGCGGCCAATCACCGACCAGCTCCCCTTAAAATCCGCGCGGATCTAATTTCCGGCCAAACACCCGCTGTCTCCAAGGGCGTCGCGTCCAATCACCGATCAGATTATCTTCAAATTCCTGTCCAATCGACAAATCGGTCCAGTTCCAGGAGCAGAGGGGAGGGGGGATGGTAGGAGAGGAGAGGAGGAGAGAATAGAATAGAATAGGGGAGGAAAGGGGAGTCAATAAAAGTAAGCAGGTAGACGAAAGTGCTGGAGAAACTCAGCGGGTGCGGCAGCATCTATGGAGCGAAGGAAATAGGCAACGTTTCGAGCCGAAACCCTTCTTCAGACTGGTGTAGGGCAGGAAGAAGAAAGGAACAGGAGGAGCCAGAGGGCTGAGGGAGAGCAGAGAAGGGGAGGAAACTATAAGGTGTATCTAAAATAGTTCGTCAATGTTCAAGCCGCTGGGGTGTAAACTGCCGAAGCGGAATATGAGGTGCTGCTCCACTTTCCGTTGGTGCTCACTCTGGCCACAAAAAATAAAAATAAATGAAAGTAAGCATGCAGATACAGCAGGCAGTGAAGAAAGTGAAGGGCCTGTCACACTAGCGCGCGATTAGACGCGACAAGCGCGACAAATTCGGACGCGGGGGGTCGCGTGGGGGTCAGGCGATCCCGGTGCGAGTGAAGGGCCTGTCCCACTAGCGCGCGATTACACGCGCGACGTCCGAAGGAAGGACGTTATTTTTCATCACGTGACGATGCGCATGAGCATGCGCGTTGCACGACGTCGGGCAGTGACGTCATCACGCAACGCCACGCTGAAGACGCACAACGTCAAAACGTCATCACGTTCTGCGCGACAGGATTTTGCCGCGCGTAATTTTTAAGCAGTGTCGGTTTTTGGACACTACGCGCGATGTCGACACCAGCTCCACACGAGTCCGCGCAACTCCACGAGACTCCAGCGATCGCAGTGGGACAGGGTCACGCGAGGCCGGACGACTAAAGCGACCACGGTAGGTCGCGCTTGTCGCGTCTAATCGCGCGCTAGTGTGACAGGCCCTTGAATGGCATGTTGGCCTTCATAACAAGAGGAGCTGAGTATATGAGCAAAGAGGTCCTTCTGCAGTCGTACAGAGCCCTAGTGAGACCACATATGGAGTATTGTGTGCAGTTTTGGTCTCCTAATTTGAGGAAGGATATTCTTGCTATTGGGGGAGTGTAGCGTAGGTTCACCCGGTTAATTCACAAGATGGCGGCACTGTCATATGCTGAAACAATGGAGCAGCTGGGCTTGTATACTATGGAGTTTAGAAGGATGAGAGAGGATCCTATTGAAACATATATACGATTATTAAGGCATTGGACACGCTAGAGGCAGGAAACATGTTCCCGATGTTGGGGGAGATCAGAACCAGGGGCCACAGTTGAAGAATAAGGGGTAGGCATTTAGAACGGAGATGAGGAAATGCTTTTTCACACAGAGAGTTGTGGATTTCTCTGCCTCAGAGGGCGGTGGAGGCCGCTTCTCTGGATACTTTCAAGACAGAGCTAGATAGGACTCTTAAAGATAGCGGAGTCATGGGATATGGGGAGAAGACAGGAATGGGGTACTGATTCTGGATGGTCAGCCATGATCACATTGAATGGCGGTGCTGGCTCGAAGGGCTGAATGGCATACTCCTGCACCTATTGTCTACATCTCTCTCCCGGGAAGGTGCCTCAACAGGACCGTCCACCTGGAGATCGCCAGTGGTATGTTAATCAGTTAGGGTATCTATTAGTGGAGGAGAGGAGGGAGTATCAAATATTAATATAGTTGACGTTCCATGCTGTATCTCCAAGTTAAACTAGTGTGTGAACAGGCTATCGCTGGCTATCGGCACAGACTCGGTGGGCCGAACGGCCTGTTTCCGCACTGTATCTCTAAACTAAACTAGCGTGTGAATGGCGATCGCTGGTAGGCACTAACTCGGTGGGCCGAAGGGCCTGTTTCCGTGTTGTATCTCTGAAGTAAAAAAAAAACAGAGAAAGAGGGAGGGCGAGGAAATGGTTGTTTCTGCCCCGTCTCCGCGAAAAATCACCATTCTCGCCTTATTCTGATCTTCTCTGGAATTGTGGTGGCATTTCGGATCAGGGTGAATGGATGGAGGAGAGGAGGTAGAGGGAGGGGAGAAGTGAGGGGGGGGGGGGGAGTGAGAGGGGGGGGAGTGAGAGGGGAGAGGGAGGGAAAGAGAGAGAGGGGAGAGAGAAAGGGGAAGTGAGAGGGGGAGAGATACGATAATACTTTATAGTCAGAGCGAGTCTGAAATTTCTTTTGCATCACAGAAGCTCCATTTACAGAATCACAAAAAAGATAAGAGGGGTGAAAGAAGACACACATCAAGATGTCAAGACAGGATCCCGAAATACCCACAGTCAACAAGACAGTAAAATAACAGAAGACCACATTTAAGGCCCGTCAGCGTACGTTTGATCTGGGATTAAGCACCGAGTGTAGTTGAAGGATTGACTGGTGCACAAAAGAGCCCCTCATTCTAACCTTATTAAATTTTGGAACCCTATATCTCAGGTTTGATGGTAACAAATTGTACTTGCTATTCAGAACGTGGTTGGTGTCAGAGGAAATGTTAATGGCCATCCGTAGTATGTTTTTAAGGTAGGGTGATAGATACAATTTTTTGTAGTGGTTGACCTACAATCTTTGAGCACATTTTTATTTGTTGGAGCAGTTTTGATTTAGAAGTAGCAGACACTCTTGTATAAGTAGTGTTACAATACTGCAAAACATTCATTATCGTGGCAGTAATAAATAATAAAAGGATTTGTTTACTTGCTCCGAATGATCTTAGTCGGCGGAGAAACCAGATTCTTTGTTTTGTCTTATTGCAAATATTATCAGTGTGGTTATTCCATGATAACTGATGGTCGATCGTTGCCCCCAAGTATCTAAATGAAGGCACCTGCTTGATTTTTTCCGTTATTGGTAACAGGTGAAACATTATGAGAATCAGATGGTGAGCCAAATACAATCTCTTCTGTTTTATTCATGTTAATCACAAGTGCATTATTTTCAGTCCACTCGACCAATTTGTTCACGCCGAGTTGGTGCAGCCCAGGGTTGTCTGAGTTACTTAAAAGAGATAATAGAACTGTATAATCTGAGTACTTTAGAATATATTGATTCGGTGTATCTGTACGACAATCATCAGTATAAAAGGTAAACAGCATAGCTGAACAAACACAACCCTGGGGTGCCCGACGTTGGTTGTGATGGCAGATGAAAGGGTTTTATTCACCTGTACTATCTGTACTCTGTTAGTCAGAAAGGAAGCATACCAGTGAACAGATAGGGATTTAGTTCCTGTTACACCATTTTTGACACGAAAATGTCTCATTGAATTGTGTTGAAAGGTGATGACGAATCTAGAAAGTGCGCTCTTGCATGGGTGTTGGGATTGTCGAAGTGTTTAGAGATAATATGAACTAAGGAGGCAACAGCATCTTCCGTGCCACAGCCCTGCTTATGGGCAAATTGATATTTGTCGAGTTTAATTGTTGTGCTACTGATGAAATGTTGGAGAAAAATTATCTCGAGAGATTTCATAATCACCGATGTAAAAGCTATGGGTCCGAAATCCTTATATTTGTTGGAATGTATTCTTGGGCAAAGGTTTTATTTGCAAAGTTTTCCATTACAGAGGGAGAGTGTGTGTGTCTGGCAGAGGCCTGAAATTGCCACCCTGTGTTCATCAAGAGGCAAGCAAGTTCATCAAGAGGCAAGCGCTGCATCCACCCGGACCAGCAACTTTTCTTGTATTTGTACGCTGAAATGTTTTCCTGGCATCTTCAACAGTGATGACAATTCTGTCGGAGACAGCAGGTATAACAGATTTAAGGATGTCGGTGCACTTGGTAGAATTATCTAGGGATTCAAATCTGGCAAAAACAAGTGAGTTCATTGGAGAGAAACGGCTCGTTATTTGTCACAATAGATTTAGATGGGGTTGACATTCCTGTCATATATTGCATTGTATCCCACTCCTTTTTGGGGTTATTGGCTCCGAAAGCATCTTCCAGATGCTGTCTGTGTGCCAATTTTGCTTCCCTCAATCTTATTTTCAGTTCCTTTTCTGTCTAAGTGCTCCAGAATCTTTGTTTTTGAAAACCACTTTCCTTGTATTTATTATTTTTTTAATGTCCTTAGTTACAAATTATTTGTTGTTGGGATATATTTTAATCTCCTTAGTGGGTACAACTAACTTTACACAAAAATCAATATAAATCAATATAATCGTTTGTAACTATGGTTATTTCACCCAGTGAACCCTCCTGAAAGATTTCCCAGTCCGTGAATTTAAAACAGGCTTTCAGTTGTTCTCTACGTTCATTTGTTCATGTCGTTATCACTTTTTTTTCTGCCTTCTCTTAAATTTGGTCTTGTACACAGGATTTTACTTTGGAGTCACAACATGCCGAGAATTTCTACATTGGAGTAGCAGATCGTATATTTTGCTGAGTATGCACGGCACCAAAGATTGTTAATGTGCACACAAATACCGCCTGCCTTAGTTTTTCCAGAGAAAGCTGCGTCCCTGTCTAAGGTGAATCCGGTACTTCAAAGAGGGAATCTGACATTGTCGATTGCAACCAGCTTTCCGTGAAGCACAATAAAGATGCCTTACGATATTCATTACAGTACGTTAAAGGAGAGGCAAACAATTTTGCCGCAGCCAACTGACCACCAAAATCCACTTGATGAACACAAACTCTTCAAAAAGGCGAGGGAAACAATAGGGCAGCAAGCAGCCACCTGACAACCAAAATCCATTTTGTGAACACAAACTTTTTAAAAAGACGAGGCATACAATTGGGCCGCAGCAACCCAACTACCAAAATCCATTTTGTGAACACAAACGTTTGAAAAAGGCGACACAAACAATTCGGCTGCAGCCACCTGACAACCAAACTGCATTTTGTGGCACAAACTCTTGAAAAAGACAAGGCAACCAATTGGGCCGCTGCCACCTGACAAATAAAATCCATTTTGTGAACACCAACTCTCAAAAAGGCGAGGCAAACAATTGGACCGCAGCCACCTGCCATCATAAATCCATTTTGGAACACAAACTTTTTAAAAAGGCGAGGCCAACAATTGGGTCGCAGCCAGCTGACAACCAAAATTCATTTTGTGAACACAAACGTCTTAAAAAGGCAAGGCAAACAATTGGGCCGCAGCAACCTGACTACCAAAATCCATTTTGGAACACAAACTTTTTAAAAAGGCGAGGCCAACAATTTGGCCAAAGCCACCTGACAAACAAAATCCATTTTATGAACACAAACTCTTAAAAAAGGCGAGGCAAACAATTGGGCCATAGCCACCTGACAACCAAAATCAATTTTGTGAACACAAACTCTTCAAAAAGGCGAGGCAAACAATTGGGCCTCAGCCACCTGACGACCAACCTTTATTTTGTGAACACAAACTCTTGTAAATGGCGAGGCAAACAACTGGGCCACAGCCACCTGACAACCAAAATTCATTGTATGAACAAAATCTCTTGTAAAAGGCGAGGTAATGACTAGGCCACAGCCACCTGACAAACAAAATCCATTTTGTGTAAACAAAATCTTGAAAACGGCGAGGCAAACAATTGGGCCGCAGCCACCTGACAACCTAAATCCATTTTGTGAACACAAGCTCTTAAAAAAGGTGAGGCAAACAATTAGGCCGCAGACACCTGACAACCAAACTCCATTTTATGAACAAAAACTCTTTAAAAAGGCGAGGCAAACAATTGGGCCACATCCACCTGACTAACAAAATCTATTTTGAGAACACAAACTCTTCAAAAAGGCAAGGGAAACAATAGGGCAGCAAGTAGCCGCCTGCCAACCAAAATCCATTTTGTGAACACAAACTTTTTAAAAAGGCGAGGCATACAATAGGGCCACAGCAACCTGACTACCAAAATCCATTTTGAACACAAACTTTTTATAATGGCGAGGCAAACAATTGGGCCGCAGCCACCTGACAATCAAAATCCATTTTGTGAACACAAACTTTTTAAAAAAGGGGACGCAAACAATTGGGTCGCAGCCACCTGACAACCAAAATAGTAAGATTAAACGAGAACTTACCTGTTCGAAGTTTGATCTTTATTTTATGAGGAGTTACGATGAGGGATTACGTGAAGAAGCTGCGCCTGGCGCTGGATCGGCATACTTCAAAGCAGCGGCATGAAAAACACAGAACCAATAGCCGAAGTAAAAATAGTAAGGCTCAAAATAGACTAGAACTACCAGATGATCATTTATATTATGAGGGTTGGGAGTGGAGGGCACGTAATCCCTCATCGTAACTCATAAAATAAAGATCAAACTTCGAACAGGTAAGTTCTCGTTTAATCTTACTATTTTACTTCGGAGTCACGTGAGTGACTACATGAAGATTTTAAAGCTCTGTGTTTTTTATGTCGTAAATTCATTCCATACGACTCTCTGTTTAGTCAACACAGTAGTGAGTAAATAGTATTTTAAGACATTGTTACAATTTATGTAATGTCTTTTAGCCATAAAAAGAACAACTTTTTTAAATAATAACCCCTCTATCCCAGGGGAAAATTACAAAAGGAAAATTAATAAATGATGTCAATGATAACATAAATCGGTAATATAAATTGATAATATAAAACAAAGCAAGCATTTAAAGAGAACCCAGTACTGTGTGTCCAAATCCTGGCACCGTGACAACAGGTTTATTGTAGAACTTTGAAAATGTTTCTTCTCTACACCACGCTGTGGCCTCTAAAATTTTATCAAGTGGTACATCCTGTACCTTCGCCGCGGACGTAGCTGCCGCCCTAGTGGAGTGAGATTTAAACACATCAGTGTCTATTCCTGCTAGACCCAAACCTGTTTTAACCATCTAGAAATGGTTTCAACTGAAACGTTTATATGTGGCTTTTTGTGTGTTATCAATAACGCTTTCTCAGAACCTCTGAGATTTTTGGTTACCTCAGTGTATTGAGTCAAATGCTTAACTACACACAATGTTTCATCAATAGGATACGCTTTAAACATTACCTTAATTCCAGTTCTCCCTGGTCTGCTTTGTTTGATCAGGTCATAAACATAAAACACAATGTTGTTATATATAGATTACACTACTCGAAAACCAAATTAAAAAGTATTTTTCCTAGTCTCTCCTCTATTTGTGATAAATGTAAGAATCTTGAAGCAAATTTAATACATAGTTTGGTAACGTGTCCACGGTTGAATTATTATTGGATTGAAATTTTTTAAGTTATTTTGGAAGTTCTTAAGGTTGAACTCGACCCAGACCCAAAATTAATAATATTCGGAATTAATAATATTCGGAAAAACACAGAGCCAAATTTGGTACTCACGGTTAATCAAAGAAATTTTTTTGATTACTGTTTAATAATAGGGAAAAAAATGATACTTAAATTTTGGAAGGGAACATTATCTCCAACAATTAAAATGTGGAAAGCAGAGATGTTGGAGACGTTGAATTTGGAAAGAATTAGATTTGTCCTTTTGGACAGGTATAATTCTTTTGAATCGATATGGTCTCCATATATACAGTATTTAGAAAAGTAGCTATTCTTGGAATCACGGCTCGACGGACACCCTATGGATCCGATGCGAATAACTTACTTATAATTGATATTATTGTGCATTTATTAGAGATATTTCTGAATGAAATAGTATTTCGTATAATGACTTTAGTTTTTGTTTATATATATGTAATATTTTTGTTTTTCAAATTTTCCCTTTTTATTTTCTTTTTATTTACGATTGAAGTATGTGGGAAGAATTTTTTTAATTTTTTTTTATTTACTCTTTTTTCTTTTCTCTTTTATATATCTTTTTCTTTATTTCCAAAAAATAGAAGATATTAAGTATTGATATGTTATTTGTAGTAATATTGAATTAAGGTGTTAGTTTATAAAGTAAGCTTTACATTGTAAACGGTTTACTTCAAATAAAAAAATATTACAAAAAAAAAAAATAAAACACAATGTTATCTGTAGTCACATGCATGCAATCCAACCGTAACAATTGCAAAGTTTGTACTCTTTGAGCTGATACCAATGCCATTAACATAACCACCTTAAATGTTAATTTCTACAAAGACATTGAAGTAATTGGAGCCCATTTTTTTAGCAAAATGAGAACAATGCTAACATCCCAAATTCCTGTATATCTGGGCTTGGGAGGATTTTATTAAAAATACCTTTCATGAATCGGGATACTAATGGGTGAGACCCTACTGAATCCCGATCAGAAATTTGTCCTAAATAGGATGACAATGCACTACAAGCACAAATAATGACACTATAACTCAAATGCTCATCAAGTGTAGCCCAGCAAGGAACTCCAATACATTTGAAAATGTTTGCAGTATGATAAGATATCTTTGACTGTGTACAAAACTTCCCATTTTGTTATATGCGACAAAAATTGTTTTTTAGTGCTATTCCTCCAAGCTACATCTATAACAACCATGGTCCTGTCCAACAGTTCAAACTCTTGCAATGGTCTGGTCAGAACCTGCAGATAAACAAATTCATATGATCATGCAATGGACGAATTTATTTTGTTACTGGTTGTGTCAACAGATGGTCGCAACTGGGAATTGTCATACATGGTTCACCAATCATTTTAAGCATCAATGGGAATCATGACTGCGTAGGCCAATTTGGCACCACCAATAATGCCTTTGGCAGCGTCTTGCGCTATTTTCTTGGGACATTGCCCAATCAGACAGAATGGGGAAAAGCATAAAAGACGTATTCCCCCAGTGTAGCGAGAAAGCATCCACCGCTACTGCCCCTGGATCGTGTTCCCAAGACATGTATTTGGGCAATTGGTGATTCAATCTAGATGCAAACAGATCAATGTCCGGTACTCCATACTGACTGACAATATTTTTGAAAAATTGTGGATTTAACATCCATTCTGTATTGTCTTTAAATATTTGTGATCTTTTGTCGGCCACAACATTGTCTCTTCCTGGGAGATAAATAGCTGAAACAAAATATTTTTACCAATACACCATTGCCACATCTGGTTACTAGATGATCACATGATCTGACACCACCCATGTGATTGATATATGCCACAGCTGTGGTATTGTCTATTTGTGTATGGACATGTAAATCTTTAATGTAGAACAATAAGCTTTTAATCCATAAATGCTCCCAGTAGCTCCAAATAATTAATACCATATGTTTGGAGCAAAAAATCCTCTTGGACAGCCCATCTGCCCCCGCAGCTGGTCCCATTATCCGTAGCCCCCCCCCCCCCTCCGAGAGAACTTGCGTCAGTTTGCAAAAACACTACTGGCTGATGAACCAAAATGTTCTAAGCAGCTTGTGGAACATTCTCAACCCACCAATGTAATTCTGATAAATTTCCTTTGGCAATAGCATTGGCCTATCAAATGGCCTGCTCGCTGAATAAGCGCTTGAGTTTTTGCCCTTTGAAGATTTTGGTAATGTAGAGGACCAAATTCCACTGCTGGAAATGCTTCTACCAACTTCCCAATAGCCTTGGCAACTACTCGGATGGAGGGATAAGGTTTGTTAATCAGGTTCTGACACACATTTGTCAATCTATCACCTTATCCATTGGTAAAGTTACCAACATGGTAACTGAATTAATCACAAACCCCAGATATTCCATGGTTTGGGATGGCTGTAACTTAGATTTTGTTGGATAAATCAGGAATCCCAACTTCTCAAACAAGCTTGTAGTTGCTGAGACTGATTTTCAGCTGACTCCTGATTAGCATTAACAATTAATGTCATCTAGATAAGCCATAACGATGTGTTTTTGTGCCCTTAGCAGTGCAAGTGCTGGCTTCAACAATTTAGTGAACAATCTAGGTGATGAATTAGCATCTAGTTGCCCAATTACCCATTAGGTAATGCTTGTATTGCCACAGCTGTCCCATCCATTAAACTTTAAATACCTGCGAAAACTATGGTGAATTGGGACCGAAAAATATGCATCCTTCAAATCTACTGTAGCCATATAACAACCTGTTGATACCAGCTGCATTGCAGTGTTAAATGTGTCCATTAAAATGTTTATACTGGACAAATGTATTCAATTGTGTGAGATCTAAAATGATTCTACAACCCCCATCTTCTTTGGTCTGGGGAAAATATTTGATACAATTTGTTGTGGATCCTCTCCTGTTTCTCAATAACTCCTTTTTCACACAAATTCTTACCCTCTTTGTCAATTTGATTTTTTTCCAAAAGCTGAAAATATTAAAGAATGATAAGGCTTATTCTGTCCCAATGGATCCATACCTTCTACAAAATCAATGGTAGATCCTAACACAGCATCTAATACAACACGATCAGCTGTTATACTGTCCCATTCATTATAAAACATTCGGAGTCTACCACCAATCTGAGGTTCATCCAAACTTCCTCCTTTAATAGGATAAATTTATGTACCTCTCCAACTGGATGAAATGATCTCCTTTTCCCAATAAATGGGTGAATATTTGGCTGTGCAAATTCTTTCTAATCATACTCCTGCCTCGGCTTGTCCCAGCTCCAAAATCAAATCCCCTTTTTATATGGCCAGCCCTTCTCTGGCCAAAAGTGAAGGGTTTCATAAGGCCAATAGTTTTTGCCTCTTCATTCATTTCTTTAATTTGTTTAGACAAATTCTCTTCGAAATAAACCAGGAGTTTTAACATTGCTTGGCTTGCACAACCCTGCTTCCTCATACAGTTTATCTCAAAATGAATTGCAAAATAAAGCCAACATATACGTCTAAACTTTGGTCATTCCACAAACTTCCAAAGGCAGTAATGCCAGCTGAAAACAGCTTGAGGACTCTTTGAAATCAAATCTCCTGCGCCCGTATCATCGATGATATTGGCGCCCAAACACCCGGATTCACCGTAGGTACCTTCAAAGAGGCACAATAATAGGTGTTTTATACAATTCTGCTGTCTCAACTATAACAGCTTTTTGAGACGGGTGGGAGACCAAATAATTAATATTGGCCGCCAGGTTTTCTTCCATGGCCTCACCTCCTCCTCCAGGTATAGCAAAACTTTGTGCCACATCAGGCACACCTGGATCAATATATTTGTATTGTGGTGTGTACTCCGGACCTCAATCACCACTTTCAGGGTCTGTCTCATACAGCCCTGGTACTCCTGAAACTTGTTCAAGGAGACTTCCTCCAGGTACTGGAGTTCCAATTCCCAATTCAAACTGGCACCATATTCATGATATGGAACCCCCTCAGGGGCTGCCTGGGAATATTCTGGGTACTTAGACCCTTGGTTGATTATAGTTTGGAGCATTTTCTCCATTTGATCCATTCTGAGCCATAAGGCTTTTCTTTCTGGACCTTTAGAATCAGAGTCCTCAGAAACCTCAGGCCTTTCGGCTTTCCTTTACATTTTTTAGACACTGGGTTTTCCTCCAAAGTTTCTGTTTGTGGAGCAATCAAAGCCTCACTAACGGGTATTTCAATGGCCACTGGTATCGGAACCGGCTCCGCAATAATCTCCTGTCCCGACACTTCTCCCCGGGACGCACGTTTTACCCACTGTTTTTTGGCTTACTCTATTTTCTTCCTAACTCCTCCTGGTTTACCCACCAGGCTACGGAGTTCTGAAACCCGCCCTAGAAACGAAAACCTCTCTTACCTGCGGGCCAATTCCTTACCGCTGTGTGGAGCTCTGCTCTGCAGCTCTTTCCTCTGCCGACAGCGACGACGTAATGGCCGATCCAGCGCCAGGCGGGGCTTCTTCACGTAGTCACCCACGTGACTCCGAAGTAAAATCCGTTTTGTGAACACTAACTCTTCTAAAAGGCGAGGCAAACACTTGGGTTGCACCCACTTGACAACCAAAATTCATTGTGTGAACACAATCTCTTGTAAAAGGCGAGGCAAACAACTGGGCCGCAGCCACCTGACAACCAAACTCCATTTTGTGAACAAAAACGCATCAAAAGGCAAGGCAAACAATTTGGCCGAAGTCACCTGACAACGAAAATCCATTTTTGTGAACACAAACTCTTTAAAAGGCGAGGCAAACAATTAGGCCACATCCACCTGACTAACAAAATCTATTTTTAGAACACAAACTCTTCAAAAAGGCGAGTGAAACAATAGGGCAGCAAGTAGCCACCTGACAACCAAAATCCATTTTGTGAACACAAACTTTTTTAAACGGCGAGGCCTACAATTGGGCCGCAGCAACCTGACTACCAAAATCCATTTTGTGAACACGAACTTTATATAAAGGCGAGGCAAACAATTGAGCCGCAACCACCTGACAACAAAATGCATTTTGTGGCACAAACTCTTCAAAAAAGGTGAGGCAAACAATTGGGCCGCAGCCACCTGACAAATAAAATCAATTTTGTGAACACAAACTTTTAAAAAAGGCAAGGCAAACAATAGGGCCACAGCCACCTGACATCCTAAATCCATTTTGTGAACACCAACTCTCAAAAAGGTGAGGCAAAAAATTGGGCCGCAGCCACCTGGCAACCAAAATTGATTGTGTGAACACAAAGTTTTAAAAAAGGCAAGGCAAACAATAGGGCCACAGCCACCTGACAAGCAAAATCCATCTTATGAACACAAACTCTTTAAAAAGGCGAGGCAAACAATTGGGCCGCAGCAACCTGACTACCAAAATCCATTTTGTGAACACAAACTCTTGAAAAAGGCGAGGCAAATAATTGGGCCGCAGCCACCCGGAAAAAAAAAATCCATTTTGTGAACACAAACTCTTTAAAAAGGCGAGGCAAACAATTGGGCCATAGACACCTGACAACCAAACTCCATTTTGTGAACAAAAACGCATCAAAAGGCAAGGCAAACAATTTGGCCGAAGTCACCTGACAACGAAAATCCATTTTAGTGAACACAAACTCTTTAAAAAAGGCGAGGCAAACAATTGGGCCACATCCACCTGACTAACAAAATCTATTTTGAGAACACAAACTCTTCAAAAAGGCGAGGGAAACAATAGGGCAGCAAGTAACCACCTCCCAACCAAAATCCATTTTGTGAACACAAACTTTTTAAAAAGGCAAGGCATACAATTGGGCCGCTGCAACCTGACTACCAAAATCCATTTTGTGAACACAAACTTTTTATAAAGGCGAGGCAAACAATTGAGCCGCAGCCACCTGACAACCAAAATCAATTTTGTGAACACAAACTCTTGAAAATGGCGAGGCAAATAATTGGGCCACAGCCACCTGACAAACAAAATCCATTTTGTGAACACTAACACTTTAAAAAGGCGAGGCAGACAATTGGGCCGCAGCCACCTGACAACCAAAATCCATTTTGTGAACACAAACTCTTTAAAAAGGCAAGGCAAACAATTTGGCCGAAGTCACCTGACAACCAAAATCCATTTTCGTGAACACAAACTCTTTAAAAAGGCGAGGCAAACAATTGGGCCATAGACACCTGACAACCAAACTCCATTTTGTGAACAAAAACGCATCAAAAGGCAAGGCAAACAATTTGGCCGAAGTCACCTGACAACCAAAATCCATTTTCGTAAACACAAACTCTTTAAAAAAGGCGAGGCAAACAATTGGGCCACATCCACCTGACTAACAAAATCTATTTTGAGAACACAAACTCTTCAAAAAGGCGAGGGAAACAATAGGGCAGCAAGTAACCACCTCCCAACCAAAATCCATTTTGTGAACACAAACTTTTTAAAAAGGCAAGGCATACAATTGGGCCGCTGCAACCTGACTACCAAAATCCATTTTGTGAACACAAACTCTTTAAAAAGGCAAGGCAAACAATTTGGCCGAAGTCACCTGACAACCAAAATCCATTTTCGTGAACACAAACTCTTTAAAAAGGCGAGGCAAATAATTGGGCCACATCCACCTGACTAACAAAATCTATTTTGGGAAAACAAACTCTTCAAAAATGCGAGGGAAACAATAGGGCAGCAAGCAGCCACCAGCCAACCAAAATCCATTTTGTGAACACAAACTTTTTTAAAAGGCGAGGCATACAATTCTGCTGCAGCAACCTGACTACCAAAATCCATTTTGTGAACACAAACTTTTAAAAAAGGTGAGGCAAACAATTGGGCCGCAGCCACCTGACAACCAAAATGCATTTTGTGAACACAAACTCTTGAAAAAGACGAGGCAAACAATTGGGCCGCAGCCACCATAAAAACAATATCCATTTTGTGAACACCAACTCTTTAAAAAGGCGAGGCAAACAATTTGGCTGAGGCATCTGCCAACCAAAATCCTTTTTGTGAACACAAACTTTTTAAAATGGCAAAGCTCACAATTTTGGCCAAAGCCATGTGACAACCAAAATCCACTTTTTAAAAACAAACTCTTGAAAAAGGCGAGGCAAACAATTGGGCCGCAGCCACCTGACATCCAAAATTCATTTTGTGAACACAATCTCTTCCAAAAGGCGAGGCAAAAAATTGGGCCGCAGCCACCTGACAACCAAAATTGATTGTGTGAACACAAAGTTTAAAAAAACGCAAGGCAAACAATAGGGCTGGAGCCACCTGAGAAGCAAATCCATCTTGTGAACACAAACTCCTCGAAAAGGCGAAGACAATTGGACTGCAGCCATCTGACAACAAAAATCCATTTTGTGAATACAAAATATTTTAAAAGGCGAGGCAAACAATTTGGCCACAGCCACCTGACAACCAAAATCCATTTTGTGAACACAAACCTTTTAAAAAGGCGAGGCATACAATTGTGCCGTAGCAACCTGACTACCAAAATCCATTTTGTGAACACAAACTTTTAAAAAAAGGCGAGGCAAACAATTGGGCCGCAGCCACCTGACAACCAAAATGGATTTTGAGAACACAAACTCTTTAAACAGACGAGGCAAACAATTGGGCCGCAGCCACCATAAAAACAATATCCATTTTGTGAACACCAACTCTTTAAAAAGGCGAGGCAAACAATTTGGCTGAGGCATCTGCCAACCAAAATCCTTTTTGTGAACACAAACTTTTTAAAATGGCAAAGCTCACAATTTTGGCCAAAGCCATGTGACAACCAAAATCCACTTTTTAAAAACAAACTCTTGAAAAAGGCGAGGCAAACAATTGGGCCGCAGCCACCTGACATCCAAAATTCATTTTGTGAACACAATCTCTTCCAAAAGGCGAGGCAAAAAATTGGGCCGCAGCCACCTGACAACCAAAATTGATTGTGTGAACACAAAGTTTAAAAAAACGCAAGGCAAACAATAGGGCTGGAGCCACCTGACAAGCAAAATCCATCTTGTGAACACAAACTCCTCGAAAAGGCGAAGACAATTGGACTGCAGCCATCTGACAACAAAAATCCATTTTGTGAATACAAAATATTTTAAAAGGCGAGGCAAACAATTTGGCCACAGCCACCTGACAACCAAAATCCATTTTGTGAACACAAACCTTTTAAAAAGGCGAGGCATACAATTGTGCCGTAGCAACCTGACTACCAAAATCCATTTTGTGAACACAAACTTTAAAAAAAAGGCGAGGCAAACAATTGGGCCGCAGCCACCTGACAACCAAAATCCATTTTGTGAACACAAACCTTTTAAAAAGTCGCCGCAAACAATTCGGCCGCAGCCACCTGACAACCAAAATGGATTTTGAGAACACAAACTCTTTAAACAGACGAGGCAAACAATTGGGCCCCAGCCACCTGAAAAACAAATCCATTTTGCGAACACAAACTCTTTAAAAAGGGGAGGCACACAATTGGGCTGCAGCCACCAGACAACCAAAATCCTTTTTGTGAACACAAACTCTTTAAAAAGGCAAAGCAAACAATTTGACCGAAACAACCTGACAACCAAAATCCATTTTGTGATTACAAACTCTTTAAAAAGCGAGGCAAACAATAGGGCCGCAGCCATCTGACAAAAAAAAATTGTGAATACAATCTCTTGAAAAATGCCAGGCAAACAATTAGGCTGCAGCCATCTGACAACCAAAATACATTTTGTGAACACTAACTCTTTAAAAAGGCGAGGCAAACAATTGGGCCCCAGCCACCTGACAACCAAAATCCATTTGTGATTCCAAACTCTTCAAAAAGGTGAGGCAAACAATTTGGCCGCAGCCACCTGACAACCAAAATCCATTTTGTGAACACAAATAGTTCAAAAACGCAAGGCAAACAATTTGGCCAGACAGCTGACAACTAAATTCCATTTTGTGAACACAATATCGTCCAAAAGGCGAGGCAAACAATTGGGCAGCAAGCAGCCACCTGCCAACCAAAATCCATTTTGTGAACACTGCAAGTACATGGATCTAATTGGCCGGATCAACAGTACAGCGGATCACCACACGGTGGGAGTGTCCGCAGATCGGACGGGCCTGGAGCACAGTGGCTCACCATGCGATGGGAGTGTTGTCCACATATCAGACGAGCCTGCAGTGCAGCGGATCACCACATGGTGGAAGTGTTGTCCACAAACTGGACGGGCCTGCAGTGCAGCGGATGACGGCACTTTTTTTTTCTAATTTTACAAATACGAATGTCAAAAAAAACCCATTTAGACTATTAACACAATCAAAGACTGCCTATATTGATAGTTTGCAAACGTTCATCAGATTAATATATCGCCAGCTTTATGTTGGCTTTCATAGCAAGAAGAGGCGAGTATGGGAGCAAATAGGTCGACACAAGTGCTGGAGAAACTCTTCAAAGTAAGAAGAAGGGTCTCGACCCAAAACATTGCCTATCTCCTTCGCTCCTTAGATGCTGCTGCACCCGCTGACTTTCTCCAGCCATTTGTGTACCCTGCTGGAGAAACTCAGCGGGTGCAGCAGCATCTATGGAGCGAAGAAATTAGGCAACTGTTCAGGCCGAAAACATTCTTCAGATTGATGTTTGGGGGGAGAAAAACAGTCAGAGAGGAGGTTGTAAAACTGTCTTTGGTGGGAGGAGGACAACTTCTTCAAAGTAGGCATACCTTGAGGAGATTTCGCAATGGAGTAGACAAAGTGTTTAAGAGAGAACTGCAGATGCTGGAAAATCGAAGGAAGACAAATGTGCTGGAGAAAACTGGAGCAAATGGGTCCTTCTGCAGTCGTACAGGGCCCTGGCGAGACCATACCTGAAGTATTGTGTACAGTTTTGGTCTCCTAATTTGAGGAAGGACATTCTTGCTATTGGGGGAATGCAGTGTTGGTTTACCAGGTTAATTCGCAGGATAGCAGGACTGTCATATGCTGGGAGAATGGAGTGGCTGCACTTGAAATGTAATAGTATGAGAGTGGAGGAGTTGAGAATGAGAACATTAAATCGGAAGTGGCAGTAATGCAGTTGAACAAAGGGGACTTTGATGGCATGAAAGGGGAGCTGGCTAAAGTAGTCTGCAACAGGACCCTAGCAGGAATGATGTGGAACAGCAATTGCAGGAATTTCTGGGCATAATCCGGAAGATGCAGGATAATTTCATTCCAAAAAGGAAGAAAGATTCTAAGGGGAATAGGAGGCAACCGTGCCTGCAAGAGAAGTTAGGGATAGAATAAAACTAAAAGAAAAGATGTATAACACAGCAAAAAGTAGCCGGAAGCCGGAGGATTGGGAAACTTTCATACGACAACAAAAGGAAACAAAACGGGCAATACGGCCTGAAAAGAGGAATTACGAGGGGAAGCTGGCCAGGAATATAAAGAAGGACAGTAAAAGCTTCTTTAGATATGTTAAGGGAGAAATAGTCAAATGTGGGTCCCTTGAAAGCAGACATGGGTGAAATTATTATGGCCAACAAGGAAATGGCAGAAAAGTTGAATAGGTATTTCGGATCCGTCTTCACTAAGAAGACCACAAACAATCTCCCAGATGTGCTGGAGGACAGAAGATGTAAGGGGGTAGAGGAACTGAAAGAAATTTTCATTAGGTGAGAAATAGTACTGGGTAGGCTATGTTGCTGTGTTAGGCGAGGAATAGTATTGGGTAGCCTTTTCAGAGTGGCAGGCAGTGGCGAATGGAGTGCCGCAAGGCTCGGTGTTGTGGCCTTAACTGTTTACCATATATATATAAATGATTTGGAAGAGGGAATTAGGCGCAACACTAGCAAGTTTGCAGATGACACAAAGCTGTGTGGCAGTGTGAACTGTGAAGAGGATGTTAGGAGGTTGCAGGGGACCTGGACAGGTTGAGTGAGTGGGCAAATGCATGACAGATGCAATGTAATATAGATAAATGTGAGATTATCCACTTTGGCGGCAAAAACAAGGGAGCAGATTATTATCTCAATGGGGTTAGGTTAGGTAAGGGGGAGGTACAGCGAGACCTGGGTGTTCTTGTACACCAGTCACTGAAAGTTGGCGTGCAGGTACAGCAGGCAGTGAAGAAAGCTAATGGAATGTTGGCCTTCATAACAAGAGGATTTCAGTACAGGAATAAAGAGGTTCTTCTGCAGTTGTATAGTGCTCTGGTGAGACCACATCTGGAGTATTGTGTACAGTTTTGGTCTCCTAATTTAAGGAAGAATATCCTTGTGATTGAGGCAGTGCAGCGTAGGTTCACAAGATTGATCCCTGGGATGGCGGGACTGTCATATGAGAAAAGATTGAAAAGACTAGGCTTGTATTCACTGGAGTTTAGAAGGGTGAGGGGAGATCTTATAGAAACATATAAAATTATAAAAGGACTGGACAAGCTAGATGCAGGAAAAATGTTCCCAATGTTGGGTGAATCCAGACCCAGGGGCCACAGTCTTAGAATAAAGGTGAGGTAATTTAAGACTGAGCTGAGAAAAAAACCTTTTTCCCCAAGAGTTGTGAATTTATGGAATTTCCTGCGACAGAGGGCAGTAGAGGCCAAATTACTGAATGGATTTAAGAAAGGGTTGGATAGAGCTCTAGGGGCTAGTGGAGTCAAGGGATATGGGGAGAAGGCAGGCACAGGTTATTGATAGCGGACGATCAGCCATGATCACAATGAATGGCGGTGCTGGCTCGAATTGCCGAATGGCCTCCTACTGCATCTATTTTCTATGTTTCTATGAAAAAATATAAGATTATTCATCTTGGGGGAGTTCATAACCACGGGCCACACGGTTTAAGAATAAGGGGTTGGCTATTAAGGACTGAGACGAGGAAACACTTTTCCACCCAGAGAGTTGTGAATCTGCTGGATTCTCTGCCACAGAAGGCAGTGGAGGCCGGTTCACTGGATGTTTCCAAGAAAGCGCTAGGTAGAGAATTGAAGATAGCGGAGTCAGGGGATATGGGGAAAAGGCAGGAATGGAGTAATGATTGGGGATGATCACCCATGATCACATTGATTGGCGGTGCTGGCTTGAAGGGCCGAATGGCCTACTCATGCACCTATTGTCTATGTTGCTGTGTTTCTTCCCCTCTCTCTCTGACACCAGGCACGGCTGCCTTGACAAACATACGTCACGGTTCTTGGTATGTTCAAGCACTCACGCATGTTCTTGCTTCACATGCTAAGGACACACATGTGGCAGGTATGTCGATAAAATAATGTTTTGGCAGTGTGGGTGTGCTTGTGCTTCAGCAGGCCGCTGGAGTGGGTGAAATTAATGCCACAGTCGCTGCAGGTGTAGGACCGCTCCCCAGTGTGCAGGCGTCTGTGCACCTTCAGGTTCGTGGACAGCTTGAAGACTTTGCCACAGTCGGAGCAGGTGAAGGGCTGCTCACTGCTGTGCACCCACCGGTGATCCCGCAGCCCTGACAACTGGGTAAAACTCTTGCCGCATGTGGAGCAGCCATAGGGCTTCTCGCCCGTGTGCACCCGCCGGTGGGTCTCCAGTTGGCTCGGGCTCCGGCAGGTCTTGCCACACACGTCGCACTCATAACGCTTCTCCTTGTTGTGCCCTGCCATGTGGTACACTACCAAAGCTCAGCCCGCACACCGCCCAGCACCCTGGCTGCCCTCAATGGCTGCTGACATCCCCGTCTCTCCGTCCACAGCAATGGCTACTAAACCCTGCAGGAGAGGAACACTGAGGGTCAACAAGCTGGCAAATACCACATTACTAATGCGTGAACATTACTAGTGCTTGATGGGGCGGGGGGGGGGGGGTTAGAGGGGAGGGGGGTGAAGGGGAATGGAGAGGAGGAGGTGAGAGGGGGGGAGGGGGGTGATGGTGGATGGAGAGGAGGGGGTGAAGGTGGATGGAGAGGAGCGGGGGAAGGAGTGGAGAGGAGGGAAGTGGGGAAGGGGAATGAGAACAGTGGGAGTGAGGTGAAGGGGGAGCGTGAGGGGACAGCAGAGTGGAAGAGGAGGAGGTGTAGGGGAGTGAGTGGGGTGAGAAAGGACGCGGGGCCGAGCGGCGGCGGCGGTTCCCACTTGAACTCCCGGCACTGAGTGACGTCACAAAGGACCAGGTCCAGCCCCCTCCTTGCGTCTGACCAATCAGAGCCACGTGCCCACCCCTCGGACGGACAGCGCTCTCCGCCAGTCAGAGCCGCCCATCCCGCCCTAGCAACCGTTGGCAAGGCGCGGCCGGCCGCAGGGGGAGGGGAAACAATCACAGCAGCTGCAGAGGCTGCAAACCTGAGATAAAACCTCAAGGGGGGGGGGGGGCAGACTACAAAATGCTGCAGTAACTCAGCGGGACGGGCAGCATCTCTGGAGAGAAGGAATGGACGACGTTTCATGGTTGAGGCCCTTCCTCAGACTGAGAGTCACAGGAGAGATGTAGACGGTGATGTGGAGTTAAAAGTTTTTACAAAGAAACAGACAATAGGTGCTGGAGTAGGCCATTCGGCCCTTTGAGCCAGCACCACCATTCAATGTGATCACAGCTGATCATGCACAAATAGTACCCCGTTCCTACCTGTTCACCATATCCTCTGACTGCTATCTTTAAGAGCTCTCTCTCTCTCTTGAAAGTATCCAGAGAACTGGCCTCCTCCGCCCTCCGAGGCAGAGAGTTCCACGGACGAGCAACTCTCTGTGTGAAAAAGTGTTTCCTAATGTGAGATATAGCTTGTGCTTACAATCACTGCTCAGAGACTAAATCATCGAAACAAGAAATGCTTTTTATTTATTTACGAATCTGCAGAATTCGGGTGCCTCTCCAAATTGAGACCCACCAAAGTCAGAAAAGTAAAGCCCCTTTATACACACAATTCTGCTGGCATAACCTCCCCTTCTGGCTCTCCCCAATCAGAGCACTGAGGTGCACAGTCTATGGGTACATCCCCCAGTACCTCCCACATCATACATAGCATGTTCATGATAATGGGCAATTTCTCGACTAGGGGCGTATAACCAATATTCATTTATTGCATTAAGCATGCCCAGTTGCAATTGACCTGGCCTAGTTTTCTCACCTCCAACTGACCCATCTCAGTTTTTTTATATCTGAACTAAAGCTAGTCTCTACTGACAAGGGCCCCTTTCATCCCTAGTCTCTACTGACAAGGGTCCCATCTATCACCCTCCTTCTACGCTACACTATGCAATCTATCCTCACCCAAGGACAGTTCAAATAAACCCACTCCCAGCTATGTCAACATCCTCTCCCTGCCTGGCCCCTATCGGTTAGAATCCTGTTTACAAGTTAGAATCTTCTCCTGAATCCTTACAATAGTGGGGTTTAATCACTTCATCCCTCACAATCCTCCCTTTTTCTTTTGCTACGCATCTATTGATTAAACCTCAATTTCAAGCTCCTTCAGTTCGAATTGAAGTAGCATCCTCCTAATCTCTTCTTTCTATGGATCCTGGACCTTCCCTGGTCACATTATCATTATTTTCGGTATTGGCCCTTTCTCTCCCATAGGTACTACTACAGCCTGCATCTGACTTATACTCCCTGTAATAAGTTCCCTAAAACAAGGAATACAACAGGGGATAAAGACCAACCCAGCCAATGCACATAGAAACACGAGTCCCAATGTTCTCCACCATCGGTTTCCCATAATCGAATTCCACTTTTGTATTGAAACATGTGCCAATTTCCGGATTCCCTCTGATAGGTCCATTACAGCCTGTCCATTGTCATCGATGTTTATGCAGCAATTAGAGAGGTTGAATTTCCCGCATACTCCTCCTTCTTCTGCCAGGAGGTAATCTAGGGCCAACCGGTTCTGGTATATTGCTGCTCTCATCTGTGTCTGCTGCTTTGCCAGCATATCCAGTGCCGCCGCAGTTTGGTTGGTAATTACTTCCAGTACTGCCTGAAGTCTTATGATCCATCCTGTGCCCAAGTGGCTGGTCCATAGTATGAGATGATTCTTGCGGGTGGCCATCAGGCACGTGCCGTCAGGGTAGGCAAGGTAGGCACTGCCTACCCTGACTAAAATTATAACATAGTAATAACTAAATATAAATAATAAAGGCATGGGAGAATGATGCCTATGTAAGAGATCGATCTCTTAGGTAGGCATAATTCTCCGTGCCTTTCATCCGCAGCGCTTGTAACACGGGAAGCTCTGTGCAGCCCACGTGCCGTCAGCGCTGCCTGAAGCCGTCACTTTCAAGCGGGGCTGAAGGCAGCAGAAATTCTGCCTTTGCAGCACTGCGCATGCGCATCAGTCTACTGCTGGGGTTTTCAAATATTTTAAATGTATCTTAGGTAACAAAGAGAGAAGAATGGAGTTTGTGTACCAATAATGTGGTAAGTACATTTTGTGTTTATGTTTTTAAATACCGTATTTCCCGGGGTGTGGGGGTGGGGGTAGAGCTCCTTTCACAGCATTTGGGGAGTCTGGCCCGGGGTAAAGTTGCGGGGAGGGCACGAATGTTATGAATGAGGGGATTGGGATAATGCCACTAGCGACGCTCCTTGCACGGAGGCGTGGAATGACACTACATTGAGGCCGGGGGGGGGGGGGGGGGGGGGAGAGAGAGAGAAGTAGCTCGGGTGGTCTAAAAACCTCTCTCCTGCCGCTCGCTGGCCTCACTCATGTCCTCAAATTCCGACAGCGCGATTGAGGTTACTTGCCTGTGGGAATTTAAGGATTTGCAGGAAGCCGCTGACATGAGCGAAGTCGGCGAACGGCAGGTGACAGGTGTTCCGACGGAGAGCACTGCCAAAGGTGAGCGGGGACCGGCAGAAGGAGGTAAGGTGGCGGCTGGTTCCGCTGTCCGGCCCGGTGGCGGCCAGTTCTGCTGTCGGGTTCCGGTGGCCGCTCGCAGCTCCCCGAGCTGCTTCTATCCCCAGATACAGTGCGTGGCTTTGCGCCCAGAGAGCTGCGGTAGCGGTGAGTGAATGAGTTACTGGCAGTATCCCCAATACCCTCCTTCTCAACACTCATGCCCTCCCCACAACTTTACCCCTGGCACAGACTCTCCACACACTGTGAAAGGAACTGTTCCCCCAATTGGTCTAGGATTAGGAAGCCTTGGGCAAATTGAAATTTCACTGTTTTATTTATTTATTTATTTAACGGAGAGAACAATCTGCGCATGCGTGGTTTACATTTTTTTTAAAGCGGACTTAGTGCCTACCCTGAGTAATTACTCACGGCACGTGCCTGGTGGCCATTCATCATCTTCCCATTCTCCAATGTCTATTTTCCTCTTCCGATATCGGTCGTCAAATATAGGTGTTCCTTGCGACCGCCCTTCTTCAGTGTGTAACAGGAAAAATCCCGGTTGTACCAGTCCAATGAAGTAAGTCCCGCTCCAATTTGTTGGCAACACCGAGTATGCCTTGTGTCCGCATATCCATAACAGTCCTTCAGGGGCTGGTCCACTAGAGATAACCTTGTTCCATATATCTCGCAACACCGGAATTCCTTGATAAGGGTTGTTCCCGATGCAGTTCCGTAGTCCAGTCGATCCCATTCCATCAGTCTTCTTCCAGATAGTGCAGTTTCTCCGTCTTTCTTAGTCGGATACCATCTAGGCTCCTCTGGCCACCACACTCGGGACTGATTTGGCCACTGGGTGACGATGCGCTGGCAGGGGCTGCTGCCTACTAGGACGGCATCCTTTACCCAGGGCCTAGAGATACTCAGTCCCAACCGGAGCATCTGTCAGGACCCATGCCTGGGGATCTCAGTCTTGTCCAACTGTCAGGTTCCACTCCATCAGGTCCCATACTTCAACAATGGACCCTCTCCACGGCCAACGTGAGCTCATCAGTGGTCCGCCACAGACCCAACAGTTAGTCACATTCAGGGTTCCAGCTATCCGGTGGGTCAAGTCCACAAACAAGTTTCTCCCACCTTCAGGGATCTCAATCTGCCTCTTTATTTCTTCATACATTGTCTGGTGCAATTGAGGCTGAGTAGATAGGGGAGGGGGAGGCTTGGTGACTACTACATCCGTTAACCTTTGTATTACTTCCTCCTTCACTTTGTCTAATGTCCATCTTAAGGCATGAAAAGGGAGACCTAACTGTCCTATCCTAGTCATACAAACCCATCTCTTCCCCTTTTGGCAGGTAACGTGCCCAAACCTCCCTACATATCCCCTATTCTCTACCATATAATACTTCTTTCCCCCGTCCTCACAAATAGTTCTAGTCCTCAGGATGTTCAACAACATTCACATGGGAATGACAGGTAAATGATCTGGTTGTCTGCCCTCCATATCTGATAGGATAACATTTATCACAGTTATTAATACTTTTTACCATGATTACATGCAGAGCAAACAATACCACGACTGCTCCTTTCATACTGCTAGTTATACATTTTTCTAAAAGTTAATGTTAGGGGCTTATTTCCCGGCTTCACCATCCACTGTTCCTCTTTATCAGGAGCGGGTGGGTCAACGGGCCCTCTAACTCGGGTCGCGTGGGTCCACCCTTTTTCTTTTGTTCGTACTGCTGTCTCGGTTGTCAGTAATACTAGGTATTGGCCGGTCCACCTGGGCTGGAGTTTCTCCTCCTTTCAATTCTTGACCAATACCCAGTCGCCGGCCTTTACAGCATGTATCGGAAAGTAGAGTGGTGGGCTTTGAGCCAATAATCCTTTAGCTTTTAATTCTGTAAGAGAACGAGATACTGCCAGTAAATAGTTCCTTAAGAATACATCACTGCCCTCTATGGTGGGTATTCCTTCTATCTTTCCCAAATAAGGTAACCCAAACAACATTTCATAGGGGGATACTGCTAACTTTGCATGGAGTCTCCGTTGTTTCTTTCAAAGCCTTTCTGTTTCCCTACTGCTCCAAACATGTGCCAGACTCCATGTACATATGCTGCTCTTAAAACCTTTAAGAGGTAAGAGCAGGCAAGCTTCCAATTTGATTACCTTAAAGTCTAATTCATCCTGATGCATTACTTCAAACCTTACATACTTGCTATTATGATCCCTTTAACAAGAAACATCCACAAGCAAAACCTTTTTGTCCCCTTCATTCAAAGGCTCTGACTGTAAAACATTTCTCAGACTTGTGTGTCCTTCTTCCTTCATTATTTTCCTTAATGGCATCACAATTTCAACATACTTTCCAATCTAGTCTGAACTATATTCTGCCATTCCCAATATCATCATCATCTGTCCTACTGTCTGAGGTTTGGGAACTTCAATCATCGCTTCAATTTGATCCTGCGCTTTAGCTTTTACTTCTTTATATATTACTCGTCCAAAATATTCTACCCGCTGCTGACAAAACAACAACTTCTTCCTTGATACTTTATGACCTCCTGTGCCATCTTTTCCAAGATAATTATAATGTCTCTCTCACATTGCTTCTCACTTGTGGAACAAACCAACAAATCATCCACCTACTGTATCAACACCTTCCAAATCGGACTTTAACATCTGATTAAAAACAAGGGGCTAGTATTTAAAACCCTGCAGCATCCTAGCCTAGGTGTATTTAATACCTCTTCTTTATGTTCACCATTATCTTTATTATTATTATTATTATTATTATTATTATTATTTCCTGATTACCATACCTGTCCACATCCCCAACACATCTTATCCATTACCTGTCTCCTTACTAGCCTTCCTTGACCTCTTCTCTGAGATCCCTCCTTCCCTTGGGGACCCCAGCCTATCTGGGCTTATATCCAGATTTATGTCACTCGTGATAGGGCATTTGAGGAAACACTCTTAGAAATACATTTATTATTGGCATGGAATTTTCTGGACCCTGTTTGGCTAATTCATAGGACTCACTGTGTGTCAGTGCATCAGACTTTCAACCAGCTCTGTTGTTACTGACAATATTGTCTTTCCTTTTTCACGCTCTTTCTTTTTCAGCTCTAAGTTACATTTGCATCACTTTTCTCTGCACCTCTTCCTGCTGGGCTGCAAGTCTTTTTCATATATTTGCGATATTTCTCAACCTCATTGACCAAATGATCACTGAATCATGTTAAGTTTCCAGTCTCCACCTTCTCAGCTTGTTCTCCAGATAGGCTGCTTGATTATTGTTTGAGGGCCTGCCATACCCTCTGCCTGCCTGTGCCAAAGAGCATGCCATTGTTTAATGCATTGTTCACAGCATTTTTATACCAGCCATCTTCAGGAGTTCTGTCAGTTTAGTGGTTCCTATCATTTTCACCAACAGTGCCTTCAAATCTCACGTTCGCCTCCTCCAAAGCCATAATCCATTTCCTGCCCCATCAGGAATATTGGGTAAGGTATTTTTTAGCCCTCTCAGTTTATGAGTGCCCCAAAGGATAATCTGTGTCTGGCCTGCTGTTATCGTTTTAAAACAGTCTCATTAATTTATCCCTCTGCTTCCCACTTTAATCCTTTCTGATATGCCTTCTTTCTCATTCTAACCTCAATTTGTTCACATACACCATTTGCCTCCACAAAAGCTGTTTGACCCATATAACCATATAACAATTACACCACGGAAACAGGCCCTCTCCGCCCTTCCAGTCTATGCCGAACATTTACTTCCTAGTCCCATCTACCTACACTCAGACCATACCCCTCTATTCCTTTCCCGTTCATATACCTATCCAATTTATTTTTAAATGTTAAAATCGATCCTGCCTCCACTTCCACTGGAAGCTCATTCCACACAGCCACCACTCTCTGAGTAAAGAAGTTCCTCCTCATGTTACCCCTAAACTTCTGTCCCTTAATTCTCAAATCATGTCCTCGTGTTTGAATCTTCCCTACTCTCAATGGGAAAAGTTTATCCATGTCAACTCTATCCCTCTCATAATTTTAAAGACCTCTATCAAGTCCCCCTTAACCTTCTGTGCTCCAAAGAATAAAGACCTAACTTGTTCAACCTTTCTCTGTAACTTAGTTGCTGGAACCCAGGCAACATTCTAGTAAATCTCCTCTGTACACTCTCTATGTTGTTGACATACTTCCTGTAATTAGGCGACCAAAATTGTACACCATACTCCAGAATTGGAGTACAGAATTTCTTACTTCTCAAATAGTTTATCCTACTTTGCAAATGTATTCACCTTTCTTTTAAAATCTTCCACTGACTCCTCCTGATTTATTACTTTCACACCCATCGTTAGCTCCTGCCTGAATGCTTATCTAAACAAACCACCAAAGCTGGTTTTGTTTCAGCAATTAACTTATTTCCAATTATTTCAACCCATTTTCACCACTATTTAGTACTAGTAACAATTTTCCAAAATAACTTTACTGAAAAGAAATCTATAGAAACATCAGCAAAACCAAGCCACCTATATTTTCCAACTTTCCCCTTTTAAGTTGCAATGATACAAAGCGTTGTTCGTTAGCTTACAGCTGCTCGTAACCTCCCCCATTGCTTAGAATTTCTTAAAGGAACACACACACCTACCCTTACAGCATGTGGCCTGCAACAAACAAACTTATCACATATATGAACTTTCTCATTCATTCAAAACCGGTTTTTACACACAAATCATATTCGTTCCATTCTTACTTCAATGAAATTATGCAATTTCCTGCAAAGATTAAAGTTTCAAAATTAACATTTATATAATTTTTATTGCTACTCTTCCTTCTGCTTTCTATAATATTTTGCACAAACTCCTCATGTACCTGACCAATCTGTATATGAGTTTCTTCTATTTCCTGAAATTTCTTTGAGGTTTCTGTCAATTTTTGTTCAAAATCTGTTTTTCCACATATAATTTATAGGTTTCTGTAGCTTTTAAAAAAAAAAAAAAGATTTGACAGTTGCCTCTTCTATGTCTTTCTGTGTTGCCCCTTCCTTTTTTAACTTTACCCCCGGGGCTTCCTTCTCCCCGAGATTGCCACATTCGCCCCAATGGACTATCAGGCAGAATGTGTGGCTCTTCACCATTGAGCCTTTTTAATTTCCCCCCGGACTCTTACTTTTCCCGTTCCGGTTATCTGTTGTCTTATCAGACTATTCCCGTCCGACAGACCCTCAGTCGCCCTGGCAATACTTAAATAGTCAGTTTTCTTACCCGGGTCCTGTGCAGAAGAATCGCTCGACCGTCCCTTGTTTATTTTTCCAACACTCCTTCTTGTTTCCCGAGTCTCTTGTCCGGATATCACTCGCTCAAACCGCTGATGGCAAGCAGGGAGATTAGAGACCGCTGAACTCAGCAGGGGTGCACCATCCCTTCCTTCCATGCTTCCGCCGAGCGGCCGGAGTGGCGATCGCGGACGAGCCCCCACTTTGTGAGATATAGCTTGTGCTCACAATCACTGCTCAGAGACTAAATCATCGAAACAAGAAATGCTTTTTATTTATTTGCGAATCTGCAGAATTTGGGTGCCTCTCCAAATTGAGACACACCAAAGTCAGAAAAGTAAAGCCCCTTTATACACACAATTCTGCTGGCATAACCTCCCCTTCTGGCTCTCACCAATCAGAGCACAGTCTATAGGTACATCCCCCAGTACCTCCCACATCATACATAGCATGTTCATGATAATGAGCAATTTCTCGACTAGGGGCGTATAACCAATATTCATTTATTGCATTAAGCATGCCCAGTTGCAATTGACCTGGCCTAGTTTTCTCACCTCCAACTGACCCATCTCAGTTTTTTTATATCTGAACTAAAGCTAGTCTCTACTGACAAGGGCCCCTTTCATCCCTAGTCTCTACTGACAAGGGTCCCATCTATCACCCTCCTTCTACGCTACACTATGCAATCCATCCTCACCCAAGGACAGTTCAAATAAACCCACTCCCAGCTATGTCAACATCCTCTCCCTGCCTGGCCCCTATCGGTTAGAATCCTGTTTACAAGTTAGAATCTTCTCCTGAATCCTTACAATAGTGGGGTTTAATCACTTCATCCCTCACACTAATCTCCGTTATTAATGGTTTACCCCTTATTCTTAAAATATGGCCCCTGGTTCTGAACTCCATCAACATCGGGAACATGTTTCCTGCCTCTCGCAAAGTGTGTCCAGGTTCACCTCCTGTGTTGGGGCACTGGAGATGCAGCTGGCTGACCTCAAGATCGTCTGGGAAAATCCTGGACTGGACCAGCATTAAGATCGTTACACCAAAGGTACCCGAAGAGAGAAAGTCAAAAGGTGACGCTGAGGCATAACCGAAGAGACAGACGTCAGGCAGAGCCGTGGCAGTCGGGGACGGACAGGGGTTTCTGTGGCAACAGGTGGGAGTCAAGGATGATGTGTTGCCTCCCTGGTGCCAGGATCCAGGACGTCACGGACCAATTGCAGAGCATCTTCAAGGTGAAGGTGAGCAGCCGGAAGTGGTAATGCATGTCGGCACAAATGATGTTGTGAAGAAGAGGAAAGGCATTCTACAGTGTGACTTCAGAGAACTCGGAAGGCGGCTGAAAGGCAGGACATCCAGGGTGGTTATCTCCGGTTTCCTTCCAGTTCCTCGTGCTGGTGAGGGAAGGAAAAGGGAGATAGAGGATCTCAATGTGTGGCTGAGGAGCTGGTGCAGGGAGCAGGGATTTAGATTCTTGGACCACTGGGTCCTTTGGGGGAATGGCTAATTGTACAAAAAGGATGGGTTGCACCTGAACAGGCGGGGAACAACAATGGCAGGTATTTCTGGGAATAATACAGAAGCTGCAGGATTGGTTCATTCCAAAGAGGAAGAAAGATTCCAAGGGGAGTAAGGGGCGACCGTGGCTGACAAGGGAATTCAGGGACAGAATAAAAATAAAAGAGAAGTACAACATAGGAAAGATCAGCGGGAAGCCAGAGGATTGGGTAACTTTTAAAGAGCAACAGAAGATAACTGAAAAGGCAATATGGGGAGAAAAGATGAGGTACGAAGGTAAGCTAGCCAAGAATATAAAGGAGGGTAGTAAAAGCTTCTTTTGGTATGTGAAGAGGAAAAAATTAGCTAAGCCCAAATTTGGGCCCTTGAAGACTTAAAAATGTGAATTTATTATGGGGAGCAAGGAAATGGCAGACGAGTTGAACAGGTACTTTGGATCTGTCTTCACAAACAATCTCCCAGATGTACTAATGGCCAGAGGATCACGGGTGACGGAGGAACTGAAGGAAATTCACATTAGGCAAGAAATGGTGTTGGGTAGACTGATGGGACTGAAAGCTGATAAATCTCCAGGGCCTGATAGTCCACATCCCAGGGTACTTGAGGAAGAAGTCAAGAGGGAGGGAGGGAGAGAGGGAGGATGGATGGACAGTTTATTGATTACCCCCCTTAGACGGGAGTTTATTGATTATGTACAGCAAGGTGGAAGAGTGGGGGAGAGATGGAGAGAGTTTATTGATTATTTACCTCATAAATCCACTCAGACAGAGGTTTATAACATTATTTACCCCCGTTTTTCTCACAGACCTGTAGTTTATGTGGAGATTTTTGATTATTTACAGGGGGGACAGACTCTGAGGGATGTTTATAACATTATTTACCCCAGTTTTATCCCCAGACATGTAGTATATGTGAAGATTTACCTCAGTAAATAAGGAAGGTAGATAAAAATGCAGGAGAAACACAGCAAGTGAGGCAGCATCTGTGGAACGAAGGATACATTAAACTACTGTTACTGGTGTCTCTGCCAAGGCACCGCAGCAATTCTCTCACTCCAACAAGAAGAAAACTTTTGCAACTTAAAAACAGTGCTGGCTACTGCACCAGCTACTGCAGGAGAGAGAAATGGAGAGAGAGAGAGAGACGAAGAGACAGAGTGAGGGAGATACAGAGAGAGGGAGTGAGAGACAGAGAGAGTGAGAGGGAGGAACGGAGAGGGAGAGGGAGAGATGGAGAGAGAGAAACGGAGGGAGAGACGTAGGGACAGGGAGGGGGAGATGGGATGGAGAGGGAGATGGAGATGGAGAGGGGGAGCGGGAGAGAGGGCGATGGAGCGAGGGGAGCATGATAACAGAGATGGAGAGAGGGAGGGAGAGGGAGATGGAGAGGGAGACAGAGATGGAGATGGAGAGGGGGAAAGAGAGAGCAGGAGACGGAAATGGAGACGGAGATGGAGAGAGGGAGACGGTGAGATGGAGAGGGAGACGGAGAGATGGAGAGGGGGAGAGAGGGGGGGGAGAGAGGGGGGGGAGAGAGGGGGGAGGAGTGAGGGGGCGGGAGAGAGGGGGCGGGAGAGAGGGGGGGGGAGAGAGAGGGGGGGAGAGAGAGAGAGAGAGGGGGGAGAGAGAGGGGGGAGAGGGGAGGGGAGAGAGACAGGGGGAGAGAGAGGAGGGGAGAGAGAGAGGAGGGGAGAGAGAGAGGAGGGGAGAGAGAGAGGAGGGGGGGAGAGAGAGAGAGAGAGAGAGAGAGAGAGAGAGAGAGAGAGAGAGAGAGAGAGAGAGAGAGAGGGAGACGGTGAGATGGAGAGGGAGACGGAGAGATGGAGAGGGGGAGAGAGGGGGGGGAGAGGGGGGGAGAGAGGGGGGGGAGAGAGGGGGGAGGAGTGAGGGGGCGGGAGAGAGGGGGCGGGAGAGAGGGGGGGGAGAGAGAGGGGGGGAGAGAGAGAGAGAGAGGGGGGAGAGAGAGGGGGGAGAGGGGAGGGGAGAGAGACAGGGGGAGAGAGAGGAGGGGAGAGAGAGAGGAGGGGAGAGAGAGAGGAGGGGAGAGAGAGAGGAGGGGAGAGAGAGAGGAGGGGGGGAGAGAAGGGGGAGAGAGAGAGAGAGAGAGAGAGAGAGAGAGAGAGAGAGAGAGAGAGAAGGGGGAGAGGGAGAGGGAGAGAGAGGGGGAGAGGGGGGGAGAGGGAGAGAGGGGGGAGAGGGAGAGAGAGAGAGGGGGAGAGAGAGAGGGGGAGAGGGAGACGGAGAGAGATGGGGAGAGGGAGACGGAGAGTGAGATGGGGAGAGATGGGGAGAGGGAGAGTGAGATGGGGGAGAGATGGGGAGAGGGA